>JAPDSC010095111.1:0-10128 GCA_026290005.1 Latrodectus geometricus | reverse complement strand
ATCCATATGGTAGATATACAATTATTAAATTCCATAAACTTAACCAGCAATCTTATAAGAAAATATTTTTCTAAACTATTATATTTATTTCCTGAAAAAACAAAATGTAGTTAGTATTGCAGTCATAAGTAGAATTTATCGAAATTGTATCTCTGTCTCAACAATCATATTGGTGCGAAAAAAGGAAAACCATGTTATATCTTAGAACTGGGGAGAAAAGTCAAATGGATTTTTCTGTTATCTTAGAGTTATATATTTCTTCTTTCTGCTCTCCCTTCATTCAATTTATTTATTTCGTACAGGGCTATAAAATCTCAGAAAGGAAAGAGGTCTAGTTGGTGAGCTTGCATTTCCGAGAGAAAATTGGCGTGGGCAAAAAATAGACAAAAAGCAGCTGTTTATAATAAAAGCAAATTCAGAAACCCACGCCTTGTTTCAGTAGATATTTATTTGACTTGATGCCGAGTAACAGTCAAGATATTGCTGTGAAGAAATAAATAGCTTATATGAAACAAACATTTACGGAATTCTAATTAAAATGCCCTAATGGTTAATTCTAGATTTATAAAATATGAAAAGTTTATAAAATAAAATTAAATAAATTATAACCGAAATAAATTCATATATTTACTCATAGTTTACGTACATAAATGTGATTCCTTATCATTCATTATGTGAAAAATTATGAAACTAAAATACGAATTTTCTTGACAGTTTCTGTGTTCTTAGTTTACGTGAGAATAAAATGCAATTTTCCAATTTCGAATTATTACATAACGTTTCAAAAATTTTTTAATCATTTTTATAAGTTACTTAAATAATCTGTTAATAATTTGACAAAATAAAAATTCCATGGAATAAAATTTTTGTGAAAAATATTTGTCTCATTAAGCAATAAAAAAAAAAAAAAAAAAAAAAAAAAGATATTTCTTATTTTGTTATAAGCTTTTGCAAAAAAAAGCATGCAAAGCACTTTCTCTTGTAGAGTCATTTATAAATTTATCGGATCTGAAGAATATTTCTGAATAACTTAGCTACTTATATATGTCATTTACGTTAATTATTACAGGTATATATCTTAAAATGGCATCACAGGAAGATGTCGATAACGCACTATTAATTTAAATTAACTTTCTTATCATATTTATTTTTTTATCAGAATCGAAATATTTAAATTCATTTTAAATTAAATGTACGCATCAAATTATTTATTTATGCAGATTATATTGTGTCAAACACGATTTCAAATCCTTAAAACCAGATAAAAAATTTCAAAGTAAGATATAAAATTTTTATCCCATCAATTGAGGTCTTTGCATTTTATGAAATATGATTATATTTACGTCTTCTGATAAAATGAAGTGTTCTGATGTAAATATCACGGGAAAATAGAAAATAGAAATAAATGACTGAAAGTTATCTAACGGCTGACGCGAAAAATGTAATCAAATGGATAAAAAAATAAGGTGGTCGTATTTTAAATTTGTTAAGACAGGAAAAATAGATATTTTCTGCAACTTTAAGTTGAATGAGAGGTTTTTGATTTAAGGAAATAAAAATATTATTTATTAAAAATAATCGATTAGTTCTCTAAATGGAAAAAGAATAATAAATTTTATACCTAAATAAGTAAAAAAAAATTTTTCTCTAGCAATGGAATATTAAAAAATGATACATAATAAAGATTAATTTAACAAATATAAATTTAAAAGGTTTTTTGAAGAATAAATTAAAAAAAATAAATCATAGGCTGTAAAATATATTGGCTATGCTGAAAGTGTCGAAGATATTTGAAATATTTTCATATTTGGAAAATAATAAATTGAGCTATATTTATGAACTTAAATCACAAATGTATATGAGAACAACAAATAGTGGACAATTGAAATAAAGAAACACAGAAATGCTTCTATGTTTGGTGAATTTCATACCTTGTCAATTGCTATTCACACCAATTAATAATGACCTTCAGTAAAATATATGTATATATAAACTAAGATTTTTTGTATAAACATAATGTCAAAAACCATTAACTTAAATTTTATAAGTCATTAATATGGAATAAAAATTATAATTCACTACATAGGAATGAAATCATCAAACATTTCAATTTACTTAAATTAATGATCCCTCATCGAAATTTCTCTCTTTTCATCACTACATGTAACTTAATTATGAAATGAAATATGACACTTGAATAGAATTTCGAAAATTCTAATTTAGATTTAACTGATATATATAACTATCAGATTAATTTAGTACTTCAATAAGCTTAAATGGTTTTAACATTTATTACTGTGAAATTCTAATTCCTCATTTTCAATGATTTATGTGAAAACTGATATTTTATAGTGCTTAAAACAATTTTATGTTTATTATATTACTGTATTTGAATTAATCTTCTGTAATATTAGTAAAATATGAATATTTTTGCTATTGTATTAAATTAATTTGTCCGATTAATAAAATATCTATATATTTATATAAACAATTAGCGAATTTTGAAATCTTTACTAAAGAAGGGATTTTGAAAGTTTTCTTGATAGGATTTTTATAATCCTATTAAATGGAACTCATTTTTAAATACTATCTTGAATGATATTTTGTTTAAAATTAATTTTTAAAATTGGTAAACAAAGAGTACCTACACGCAAGCATTTAATCTATTGTCATAATCTTTTAAAATATGGTATTCAAAATCTTATAAAATTTGGAAAATCAAAGTATTGAGTATGAAAAAATATTTTGTTTAAAAATTTGCTAAATTCAAGTTAATAGAAATAGAATTTGTAAATAAACAAACTTTATAACAATAGGCGCATTTGTTTGTGTAAATTATATATCACTAAATCAGAAAAATATATATCTCAGTAATAAACGAAATAATTCTTATTTAATAATGTAACTGACTAATAAAGAATTAGAAAATGTAATCTTTATGAATTTTATGGCCATTTAAAAATACTTTATCTAAATATATTTAGACTATGGGTTGAACCACAGAAAGAGCCGAAAGCAAAATGAAAAACATTTATATATAAATCTATATAAAAAATGATTCAATTTATCTGAACGAGCATTTTGAACATATTTATGTCTATATTATAAGGATAAAATATATAAATCATATTTGTTAATACAGCTGATTTAATCATTTAAAGAAATTATAAAATTACTTGTACAGAAACATTTGCATTATCTACTTTCATTTTCCATTTCAGGTATATTAATTTCTTTCTGATATAAACTCAATGAATCTTATATCTTCAGTTACCTGTTAATATGAATGTTATTCGAAACTATTTTATTACACATTGAAAAAGAACATTTTTTTTAAATTACACAGATACATTCTAAAAATTATATTTTATTTCATTTGCTTTTTTAAGATTTTTCAATAAATTATAAGTACTTTATGAAATAAAAAAATTATTATTAAAATTTCATTCTATACAAGGATAGAATTTTTCTAATATAAATGAACGAAGAAAAGTCAGAAAATAGTTTCAGAAAGTATTACGTAATTTTATATTAGTTTAATGTTTTAACTGATATTTCATCATGCTTAAATGTTTTTAAATCAATATTACATATGATTTACTATGTATAATACTGAATTTAAAAATCTTATCTGTCAGTTTTAGAAAATACATTCTTGTTTTACATAAAAATGACATTTTTCACAAATTTACATATATCTTAAAAATTTATAATATTTGAACATTTCTTAAAAACATTTATATTTTCATCATAACAACTCTAAAAAAATATTGACCAAGTTCTATTCTTATAGTTATTAAGCAAATTATCTAACGTATATTTTACATAACCTCCTTAACATATATATTAGTTTATTTTGATCTCAAATCATATAGGCAATTCTCTCAAATATTTTTGAACATTTTGAAAATTTCCTATTTTATACATAGTTTAAAAAGCATATATATAAAACAGCAATTTATTCATAAACATGGGAAAAAACCATTTAATAAAAAAGAATATTTATTAGATAACATGATTTTTAAATCAAAGTTAATATATTCGTATGGTTAAATAAATCTGAAAATAGTATAAGGAAATATTATTTATCATTTACAAAATTATTATTGCATTTGTTTTTGAGTTCATAATTAAAAAAATGCATTAAACTGTACCATTTCCCAATGAATCTTACTGGTCATCAATGTATTATATAATTTAAGGTGTTTGGCATGCGAATATATTTAATTTTGTATATTTATTTCATAAAAGAAATTAATTCAATAATTGCTTATTTAATTTTTTCATTATTATATTTGGTATTGTACTTTATCTTCAATTACTCACATAATTTTCTGTATTACGAAACAAGTTGCACATTTTGGCTTCTATTTCAAACTTTCCAAATTTGACATTTTATGTCTACTTAGAACATTGTAAATTAGTAATGACATTTTACGAATCAACAAATTACTTTTGAAGTGTGTTTGAATGGCATCATTTCTCCCAAAAATTAAATTAGCTAACTTGGAGTTCACAATACAAAACATAATGTTTATTTTAACTATTTTGCTATCTAGGAAGTTTAACAAATGTGAAAGTTTTGACAAATGTGAAATATAACTTTTACTTTAGGAAAAAAAGATATTTTGCCTAAAAATACATTTTAATAAAAATCAATGCCCAAATTATATTTTTTTTATTTTCATAATTTTCGTTTCTCTCAGTAAGTATCCCAATTTTCCATACTTTATATTAACGCTTCATTAGCTTTTCTAACAATATAATACTTTTAACGACATAAATGTCACTTATAGAAACCATCAGAGAAGAGCGAAAAGAATATTTGTTGAGTGTCAATCAATAAAACTAGTTTTATTATAGGAATAAATAGGTTTCTACTTCTTCTTTATCCACATTTTTCATCCATTTGAGATTTCATGCCCTTAACATAAATTGCCTGAAATTTTATTCCACTTTAGAAAGAACGATGTTACAACAATCATTCTTTGAATTTTTATTTTCAATCTTTTTAAAATTGTACTGTGTTCCATTATTCTTTGAAATACACTAATAAGCCATTTTCCAGTAACCTTTACCACGAAGAATATAATTTTTTTTTACTGAAATAAAATGTCACATTTATGTCATCAGAGTCAATTTTCAATGCGAAATGCAATTAAACATATTGTATTTGAATTTTTTTTTATCTAAGCAAAATAGTGAAATAAATTTTTATTAATCATTCACCATTACATATTGTTATTAATAAATGATTTGATTTCTTCACATGTTTTCTTAAGAAAAATTTATATATATTAATTTAATGAATAAAATATTATATTTAAACATCGCATATTTATTTGTCAATAAAATAAGAAAATTCTTGGCAATTAATAGCAATTAATTTTTTAATTAATTAAAAGTGATTGCAATTAATTTTCAAAAAATACTGTTTAATATAACTGCTATTAACATCTAGTTTAGAATTCTTTATGTGTTTATATGTGTTTTATGTGAAATGTGCATTGAATCACAGAAAGAAAATCCTTAAAAATATGTATTACCTTAAGAATAACTAAGTAATAAATTATTCATTTAATAAAATGTTTTGATCTAAAAATATGAACAGAAATTACAAACACATTAATTTTCAAAATGTATGCAATAAAAATTATGTATACGTAAAAGTTTGAAGAATTCTAGTGATTTAAATTAATTTGGATTTATTAATTAGATTTAAAATTTAGAGCTATTAAAGTATGTCAAGCATGAATTTGTAAAACTGAGATTCATTTCACAGCTAACTTCAAGTACATTTTCTGACATTTTCATTTTAAGAGCATCGTTATACCATCAACATTTTAAAGAAATTATTTATGGTCTCAGAAACACAATTATATGTTTTCTTCGTCATACATGATTCGTCTAATATTCAGATTCAAATGTATTGTTTGCAAAATTCAGTGACTCAGAACAATAGTGGTTACATTAATTTTTATTTCACATTAAATTCTAACTCTCAAAAAATATGCCCATTATGATAAAATGAAAAAAATATATATACACATATAGTAATAAAAAAGAGAAATTTGTAGGCTGATAGCAATAACAAATCATCATTTACTGATTTTTTTGTTTAAGAAATTGAGGGATAGGAAATTTTTATTTCGGTTCTAATTACAATGTTGGTCATATATTAAACGTTCAACTGTGTATACATATTATCAACTATAATAATAAGCATATAACTTCTATATTTTATATGTAGTTTTATTATCAGTTTTACCTGACGAATCCCTTAAGTGTCTTGAATTTAATACTTAACTATAGGACCATCTGAATGCCGTAATAGAATCTCATCTGAAGTTCCATTTTTTAGCTGTGTCAAATAAACCATGAAATTCACTTTTAAGAATTTATTCTTTTTCCCAACCATTATTAATAGATTGTAAGTTTTGACTAAAATAACAGTAAATCTTATTTTACTGGTAAGCCATGTCTTCTTACTTTCTATTTCAAAATTTTTTACCCATAGCAGCTCATTCGTTTTTAGTAAGATATGTATTACACATTTTATTTAATCTGTATGCATAGTTTTAGCAAAATATATTATTTATACATTTTATTAATGATTTTTCTTCATTTGAATAAAATTATCTCCTTTCTCAATATATATATATATATATATATATATATATATATATATATATATATTCATAATGAATTTTGTTTCCCTTTCCTTATCATGCTATATCCTTATTATGCTGCTACATATATATATATATATACTACTGGCCATTAAAATTAGTACAGTAATGTTATATTTCACAGAACCTGAATAAACAATATAAATATATTTGATCACTTGATGTAAAATCTCTATTATGTTAAACATGGATAGATTAAACATGGTGCTGTGAACTTAACCACAAATCATCTGGAGACACAACTTCCATTAACAAATGCGCCCACTCTTTTTGTTAATCATATCATTGAAGTCCCATTACTGGGACGTGGTTTCGACTAGAGCCGATTTCGGCAGTCAATTTGTGCATTTTCAAACATATTATAAAATGATTATGCAGAATTTTTAATACGAATTTATCTCTTAATTAACGAATTTATCTTTATTAACGGTTCTTTATAGGTTTGTACAACCCATAATAATAATAACATCTGGCAGCTGAGATCCCGTATTTCTTACTGTACAAACATACTGCAAAGCAATGATTAAGCAAACAGCAAGCCTAATGTGAGGTAAATCAATGACAGCAAAACTACGGTGATATTTTAAACTAATATTTTGTAGGCTACAACTCAAGTTCCATCAATGTCAAAATCGCAGAGCTAAACATATATTTTTAATTTGATTTATCACATAATTTTCCGAAATACAAAAATATTAAATAGAATGTATGCTTGAAAAATCCGGAAAATACGATTCTTCATTTTAAAACATTATAAGCACGCTATTTAATAGAAGAGGAATTATATTGCATTTAATACTTTCCAAGCTCTATTGAAGAGAAGTAATCAATTTACACTACTGGCCATTAAAATTGCTACACCAGGAAGAAATGCAGATAACAAATTGATAACTATTGGACAAATATATTGTACTAGAAATAACAAGTGATTAAATTTTCAAAAAATTTGGCTGGATAGATCCTGAGAAATAAGTACCCAGAACAACCACCTCTGGCAGTAATAACAGCAGTTATGCGCTTCGGCATTGAGTCAAACAGAGATTGGATTGCATATACAGGTACAGATGCCCATGCAGCTTCAACACGATGCCACAGTTCATCAACCGAAGTGACTGGCGTTTGGTGACGAGCCAGTCGCTTGGCAACCATTGACTAGACGTTTTCTATTGGTGAAAGATCTGGAGAACGTGCTGGCCAGGGCAACAGCCGAATATGTTCTGTATCAAGGAAGATCCATAATATACCGGCAACATGCGGTCGGGCATTATCCTGCTGAAACGTAGGGTTTCGCAGGGCTCGATTAAAGGGTAGAGCCACGGGTCGCAACACACCATAAATGTAACGTGCTCTGTTCAAAGCACCGTCAATGCGAACAAGAGGGACCGAGACGTGTATCCAATGACACCCCATACCATCACGCCAGGTGATGGGCCAGTATGGCGATGACGAATGCACGCTGCCATTGTGCGTTCACCATGATGCCGCCAAACACGGATGCGACCACTATAATGCTGTACACAGAACCTGGATTCATCTGAAAAGATGACGTCTCGCCATTCGTCGCTCAGGTTCGTTATTGATCACACCATTGAAGGAGCTCCTGTCTATGACACAGCGTCAAGGGAAGCCGCAGCCATGGTCTCCGAGCTGATAGTCCATGCTGCTGCAAACGTAGTCGAACTGTTCGTGCAGACACTTGTTGTCTTCCAAACGATCCCGTTTCTTGACTCACAACGCGTGACGTGGTTGCACGATCCATTACGGCCATGCGGATAACATGCCTGTCTTCTCGGCTGCTAGTGATAGGTGGCCGTTGAGATCCCGCATTGCTTTCCGTATTACCGTCCTGAACCCATGGATTCCATATTGTGCTAACAGTCATTGGATCTCGACCGACGCGAGCAGCAATACTGCGATAAGATAAACCGCAATCCCGGTACGCTACATTCGACCTTTATCAAAGACAGAAACGTGCTGGTACGCATTTCTCCTTCTTACACGAGGCATCATAACAACTTTTCACCAGGCAACAATGTTCAAATGCAATTTGTGTATGAGGAACCGGCTGAACAATTTATTCATTTAAACACAATGTAGGTGTCACTACTGGCGCCTGCTTTGCTTGAATGCGCTGAAAAGCTAATCATTTGCATATCACAGCACCTTCTTCCTTTTGTATAAATTTCACGTCTGTAACATGTCGCTTTCTTGGTGTAGCAATTTTCAATGTCCAGTAGTGTATATGTTTACTACAATAATAGGAACGTTAAATAAAAATTAGTTAACAAATTATAAAATAAGCATAGTAGAAACTCAAACAATATTGCATAAATATTTTAAAAAATACATGAAAACACTAATTGTTTTTATAAAGTATTTCAAATAGGATTATGTTCAGGATCTTGCGGTTGAATTTTCCTTGTTTTGTTGTCATCCGCTGAACGATGAGACCTTAACCAAGTTTTTACATAATCATCTTGTTTAAATAGTTGTTGTGGTGGGCCATTCATTTTTATAAATAAAATATTTGTTAGATTTTCAATTAATATTCTGTTTCTTTGTTCATTTAAAATAATATTCATATTACTGAATCCACGTTCGCACTCTGCCGAACTGCAAGGTACAATATTTAAGTATCGAATTATGATTTCTACATCTTCAGGAATTACTTTGCCTCCAGTATCAATATAACTTCTAAACACATTGATACATAGCATCGGTGATGTTAAATTAAATATGGTGCATAATGACTGGATATCATTTTCTCCATAGCCAATTTCAATATCTGCTGGCCACTCCGTTGGATCTAGTACTCGAAATTCACTTAATAAATCATTTTCTGTATGTAGTCTTCTAGTCATATTATTAATGAGACTTACAAGGAATTGATTTCTGTTAATAATAGTAATTTTTTATTATCTATTAAAGTTAATGTTCCTAATTTCATCATTTGAACAGCCTCTGTAGCTTCTATGAGTCTGTTTCCTTTTTTAACGTCTTTTAGTGATTCCAAATAGCGAATAGTTCGACGGATTAGTTTGTCCGCATGTACTATCATTACACTTCTGTCCTGTAACGCTTCAGACAAGATAGAAAGTTCATACAAAACGTCATACATTAATGCCAAGTTAATTATAAACTGTTTAGACATGTATATTTTTTAGACCAATGTATACACTCTGATCAGTTTTTGAACGAACATTTTCATCTAGCCGCAACTGATGAAACAGTTGCGGCTTGATGAAAATGTTCAGCAAGAGATTTTAAATTTTGCCAAACTGCATTAACTGTTCGGAATGAACTAGCTATCCACCTTATTTCTAAAACACGTCCAATTTTTTTTTTTTTTTTTTTTTTTTTTTTTAAATTTTTTCTCCCAAATTTTCCGCTCATGATTCTAGTTCGCATTGATTTTTAGGAGATTGATGATAAATGGTAC
>JAPDSC010095092.1:0-45534 GCA_026290005.1 Latrodectus geometricus | reverse complement strand
GTAATACTTTATTAGCATTTTTGTGTGCGTCAAAAATAATAAAAATGATTTCATCTCAGAAAGACATGATGCATTAATTTGAATCCATAGAAATAAAACTAAAACATTCGTCAACGGAAAATCTCATACTTCAACACCATCTGTTGAATCATTGCTCATTTCATGATTATTCCATGTTTTTTTATTTATCTCTTTTTTATTCCTATTTGTTAAATTGACGGCTAAAAATAGATTACAAACCATGTAAGTGATGTTCTTTCTCCCCTCATCACAGGAAGCCTTGTTCGAACTAATGGTTGTTTAATCACTGTTGCCAAACGATGTTTCACAAAAAACTCTCTCTGCCATTATTCTAAGAGACGATCGAATTCCTTAAAAAAACATTTTTTCTTCATGAAAAGTTCTTTTTTATTTATTTTTTTTTTAGTTTTTTTAATGCATACATGATAATATTGGCTTAGAAGTTGAATAAAAATTCGTTGAATTACATGAAGAAAAAATGTTCCTAGCGTTAATAATGGCGATCGTCCGAAAAAAGCTATTTAAGTAGAAATGACAACAGCTATTCTCATTTAGAACTACAGTTCTTCTCTTCCAACCTTATGTTTACATTCATGAATATAAAAAATATTATTTAATTAATTTGTACTACATTACCATAGCATAAATGATAAGTTACTTTAGGTATTTCCTATTTTATAGACATTAATGATGGCAAATATCAAAGTTGATTGAAGTTTTGTAAGGTAAAATTAAAAAATTAAATCAATAGATCAAAAATTAAAATTGATTATGCTTTCCATGCACAATGTAACACCATAATATTTTTTTAGCATGTTATTTGATCATTATATAGTCGAATATTTTCATCAAAAAATGTCGGACATCAAATGTTACAACTTTAGATATTTTTATCAAAATCAAAAGGCAAAGCAGCTAAGTTATATCTTTATTGAAATAAATATATGCAACCTTTAATTTAAATTTAAATGTTGCTAAATTGTATCATTTATCGATACTTTTTATTCAAAAATAATTGCCAGGATTCTAAGTAAGTACCGTCATAATTGAATATTTTTATATCTGCATCATTAATAATAAGTTATTAAATTCTAGGCAAGAAAGGGCTTAAAACACATCTGTTTGATACTATATAAATGTAATAGAATATTGGCGTTTTGGAAGCTAACCGTCCGATATACAAATATATTTTCCTTCAAAGTCTTCGAAAATGCTTACATGACTCAGTAGGAGACATTAAATGAACAATAGTTGAACAAAAAATTGTCAGTAGAAAGCTAGATGCGCTGATGTTAAAAAAGAATGAATAAATTATAGACAAATGGTGTTCTCAAATGTTTAAGAAAAATATGGGTATCCGAATCATTAAGTGTTTTATATATATCATTTTCTAAAAGAATTAATTCACGAGATATACATACTTTTCTGCTAAATTGTGATTTATTCGATATTGTTACTATAATTTACTTTGTCCAAAATCATTAAAACTACCTATTGTGCTTGAAACAAAATTAATTATTGAATTAATAGTAAAGCATATATAGATAAAAAAAATTATCTCGATGCCAATAAATATCACCTTATCTTGAATATCATTCGATGTAGGAAAAAAATACATTGAAAATTTATTTATTCTTATTAATTAACGCATAAAAATAATTACATTATAGAAATCATATAATAAATGATTTCTTTGAATCAGAGTTTAATTGTCAGAAATCATATTTGAATGTCATTTGGAAAAAAATAGTTTGCAAAATTTCTTTGTCATATGGTTTAAAAATTAAAAGTAACAAATGTTGAATGTATTCTCAAGAAATAACCAATAGATAAAGTTTTGCATCTGAAAACGTGCAATACCGATTATATTGTGTATGAAAATACATATTTTGGGTTTAAAACTGAATTTCACTGGATAAGTAAGTAAAACGATAACAAAAACGCCTCAAGCATGGTTTATCGAATGAAATAAAATTTTTTATTTTCACTCAAAACAAAAATATATTTCCAAATAAAAAAAAGAATGCTAAAAATCAAATTGAACGAGTTTCTAGATACACACAAATATCTTATATAATCTAATGGAACAAGGCAAGAAGTAATAATAAATATTTAATAATAATTGTAATTTAATGCAGTTGATTAGTGTTTTATAATATTGTCATTCACTTTTAAAAAATATAATTGAAGAAATACCGGAGAGATGTTAAATATTTTAGCAAATAGTTTTTGTTGTGATTGATTTCTTTTCATTTTCAAAGAAAATTAGCTATTGCAAATAACATCTTTTTGTCGTAAAATTTTATAATATATTTAGTCATTAAAAAAACAAGAATCAATAGCGGATTTCCTTTGATTTTTTGTCATAAAAATATATCACTGATCATAGAGAAGTTTATATAGTGAAGTCAAAACATTTGATACTCTAATAAGAGAATGTGATAAAAAAAGATCCGCAATACATCTTTTCTTATTTTTAATGAGAAAAAGCAATTTAAAATTTCGTAAAAAATATAATTTTGAAAAATAAGTTATTGTTGTGTATATTATTTTATTACTTAAATCCTTGTTAAAACGTCAAAAACTATAAATTTAGACAAGAAGCTTCTATAAATATTTCTATTTTTAGGAGTTATCTTGAAACGGAAGGGAATATTAGAAGAAGGGAAAAAAACAGGAAAAATAAACTTTCTATTTCCAAAGTTTCCCTGAAATTGAAGCCCGCATTGGGGGGTCGCGTAAGTTGAAATGACTAGCAAGATATGTTTTTATTAAAGAGAGCAACTTCTTTTCTGTGTAGGAAAACTTTCCAGGATCAGCTCTTTGTATTACTTTTTACTGAAAAGAAGGAAAGAAAAAAATCAACTTTTTCTTTTCGTAAAAAGAAATTGGCAACGGAAAACAAACACACACACGAAAAAAAAAAAAAAAAAAAAAAAACCGATTTCACGGTAGTTTTGATCATCTTGCTCTTTTGTACTCTTAGTGGGAGGTTGAACAGCGTACTTCCGGTGCGAGTCCTCTAGGGTGGAATAATATTTATCGATCTCACAAGCCTGGAGGAAATGGATTAAACGGATTTTTATTCAGACTTCATTTTTTATCTTACTTTTTACTGCTTCTTTACTATAGAAACTATAAAATCTCTAATATATAGGGATTCCGGAAAGATCCAATGTGGCATCTGCGTTTTGAAAAGAGGATAATTTATTTATAATAGTATCATTCACGAAACTTTTCCCTACTTCAGGGGAGTTATGTCTTATGGAAGTTATTGGGAATATATATTTTGAAAGATACATTTTTATTTCATAGAATTTCATGAAATTTTAAAAAGTAAGAGCTGCGCTGAAAAGGATTTAGTTGCTTTACTTGCAATAAAAATGATATATATATATATATATATATATATATATATATATATATATATATATATATATATATATATATATATATACAAGTTTTTAGTTTTAGTTTGAATTCTAGATAGTAAAATTCTTTAATTCGGACCAGAAAAATGTTTTTTCTATAGGGTTTGATTACATCCATTATTATATCTACGAAATTGTTTCGTATTTTCGTAAATGTATTGCATTTTGTAATCGTATACAAGTTTACAAATCTAAAAATAAAAAACTGTTTTATCATTGTTTTGTTTTAGTTATAAGAACTATAATTTGATAGTTGCGTAAATTCCCAATGACTAAGAAAGTTAGATCAAATTCAACCAAACTGAAATAAATTCGTTTTAAATTTTCACAGTGCATATTTCAGAACTTAGAAAAAAACGTGAAAAGACTTTAAAAAATAGCGGTGTAAGTGCAAAAATAATAACAGGCGATTAAGGACATTTGGAGCATAGATTATTAGTTAAAATAATCAAAGAAAGCATTAAAAATTAATTTCATTATTGCAACAACAGAAAAATATTTTATTTAAATAGAAAATCTCAAAAAAATTACGCTGCCAATCAAGCAATCACACTCAGTTGATGCATGTCTGAAATGCTAATCATTTTGGGTAAAATCAAGGGAATTGTTACTAAAACTGAACTCTTATTTCAAAAAACACAAATGGTATATGAAAGTAGCAACCATGTATATACAATGTAATTATTATCGATTGTTAGCAAAAAAAAAAAAATCTATTTGTTTAATTCATTCTTTGATTTTACACAAGTACCAATATTTATATAACATAAAATTTTTTCAACGTTGAGTGTCTATTTTATAAATGCTCTTGAAAGAAATGAAAAAAAATGAAAAAAAAAAAGATTTGTAGGATTTATTGTATTATATGTTATTTAATTCAATTAATAGTTTGGATGCATACTCTTTTATATTCATTTGACAATTTTTTAAGCGTTACTTGTATATTTTTTCCAATGTCTTAAAAGCTAATTACTGTATCAATTAGAGTTATTTCGCAGGTAATTTTGTGTCTTTATTTTTAAGATTTACAAATGAATGCATATCATTTTCATAAAATCCACTCCTAAAATATAAAAGTAACGAATTAATACCTTAATTTTTTTGCATCGTTATATATGATGGTTTACTATTATTTACTGCTTATAAGATTGCATACGGTTATTATATGAATTTAAACTCGTATATAAGACAGCTTTTATATAATAATATTAACTAGAGACATAGAATAATAAAAAATGCGTACTAATTAATATTAAAATACCAGTAACTTTTTTTATACATTATTTAATGTTTCTATGTCCCAGGTAATGTTATAAAAATTTTTATTCATTGCTCAATATAATTATTATTTTAACTAATATGCAAACTATATATGCATACATTTTTCTAAACATTAGCTGCATCAAAGCAGATTCAATAATTTATCTAAACAAATATAATGCATTTTATAGTCCTTATTTATTTAGTTTTGAGATTTATTAAAATGAAGCACTAATATATAATTAACTTTATTTAATATTAAGTAATAAAATTACGTTATATTTTAGAAAATAATATAATAAAGGAAATATGATAACAGGATATAAAATTACCTTAATAATTTGGAAAATATCAGGAATTGTAATTACATATATTTCGTGTTTTTATGTAAATAATCCTTTAGCAGCAATCTTTTTAAATTTAAGTCACGGAAAATTGATGTATTTTTTTGAAATGCATTTCATTATATTTGTAGAACTGATATTCATTATTATAATTATTGCATATTTGAATATTATTTCATATATTTGGAATTAACAATAATAAAATAAAATAGTTTTATAAGGTGTTTTTCAAACACATCTTTGAATATTTAATATTAGAATTTCAAAGACTTTTAAATGTCATTCAACAGATGTATTGTATATTTGTCATAAATTGTGTACGGAAACAGACATGTCGTACATGACTTGTTTGTTGAGCCAAAAAAGTAAAATAATATTTAATATTGAATAAAAAAAACCTTTAAAAAATAAAAAGAACTACATTCTAATCACCCCTCTCGTATAATTTTAAATAAATCATGCATGTTTCTTAAATCTTTGAGCGATATATACTTATCCTTCTAATTTAATATTATTTTCTGTTAATATGGCAAAAATAAATAAACCAAATATTTATAATTTTTTGCTACTTTGATTTGTCGAAGTCAATTTCAGTTTTTGTTGTTTAATAATTAAAATAAAATATATTCACACTTTTGAAAATAAATCACTGATAATATGGTTATCATATTTTGATAGATAATTAGATAAAAATAATTGTCTATAAATCTTGAATCATAGAAATAGAATTGAATGGTAAGAAATTAAAGAATAAAAATATTAAAAAAATATAGCATAACATATACTTCGTTTTTTTTCAAAATATTTGATGAAGTTCTTTCAAGTGAGAATAAACCCAAAGAAATCTTAAAAATGGCAAAATCAGTTTCAAATACATAGCAAATAAAATAGAAAGATATGAAAAAATTTAAAATAATCTCCTTATAACAATAGATAATGAAAACTACGATGAGGTATAATTAAATACCTACAGTTTAAAAATAATTAAATTAATTATTTAAGAAGACATAAAAGCGAAGAGTTCTGATTAAATTTTTTGCTCCTGTTGAAACCAAGAAATAAGAATGGCTTTATAGGATTCATAACAGAGCTGCTTAATATTTTGCGAAATCTACTAATTGCTTCTCTTATTGTTCAAGCAAAAATTATCAAGTTATTTAAAAATACTTTTTTTAAAGTTATAAACACTCCTAACAAATGATGATATTCTTTTCCATTTTGTTTAAAGCAATACATGTATGTGTATTTCTTACCAATGCATATTTTCTACAAAAGTATTACTTTTTCTTTTGAGTTTTCGTAGTACGAGGTGTTTATTAAATATTGCAGTCCTTGCGTTTAGTTAAATTCATTTGCAACTGAATATAAAGTATTCAATTCGAAAGCGAAAAACGCAAATAATAATCCTAGTCAATCTAAAAATTTATAGCTACCGTTTGAAATTTTAGTTGAACAATCAAAATGTTCGATTCCTACTTCGCAACTGGATACTTATAGTAAATCAAAATTTACTTTAAATTGTGCATCTTGTTTCTTGAATTAGTCCTGTTGTGCGTTGAGCCTTTATTGTTAAAAGACAAGTCAATCTTTAATTGTACTCACTGGATATTTAATAAATAATATACTTAATATAATAAATAATTTCATAAACTTATAATTAATGTTACCAGGGGAGAAATAATTATCATCACTTACAACATATAATAAGAGAAAGATAACTGAAAACGAGCAAAAGAAAAATAAAATTTCCTTAGTTATAATATTTTTATTTGTATTTGTCTTATATATAAGATTATACTAGTAAATGCAATGTTTAAAAAATATCGATCTAAAAAACAATTAATTGTCATTAAATTATAATTTCATTATAAATTGCTATAAAATGTATTAACAGAAATAAATTTAACTTGTATATGTTGTGAAGTTCAAAATTGAATCTTTTTGTAATAAATGTGAAAATGAAACATCTTTAGATGGATTCTTTATTATATTAATGCATGCTTTGATATAATCTTTAACATTTTTGCTTCTTTATTATATCAGATTACTGGCTCTAGATTGAAAGCGAATTTTCCATGTACATCATTTAAAATGAATTAGCCTCGCTTAAACATTCTGATTTATATCTAACTCAAACATAAAGATGGACTGCAAAATGTTTTCTCCATTTAGAAGCCTTCGGAAGATTTCCATTTCAGCAGTAAAGTGTAATGACATTTGGTTCACTAAGCTATTTTAGATGGAATTTGGTGCTTCACTTGCTTTTCGTAAGTTAATTTGCTTCAATCACTAATGACATGCTAATATGTTTGAGCATTAGTAACCAAAAATAGGTTCTTGTAAAGACAACATAGTTCAGTAAATTTCTAAATGAGATATTCCTTCACATTTTATTAAATGTTTGTACCCTCAGTAATTAAAGTACTTTCCCAGTTATTTTATTGTCAATTATTGCACACAATCTTTCTCAGAAGCACTGCTTCTAAGATCAAGATAAAGGTGACAGCATGCTTTCCCAATAAAGAAATTAATTTTGCGATCAAAAGAAGTAAGTAGTATTTCTGTGGATGCTAATAGATTATTAAATATAAATTACATTCACTGAGAATATTCTGGAATTAATTTTTATTTTACTATTGCATCAGCTAGACTAAATTTAAACTTAATGAAATTGACATAAATTAATTTTAATTAAAGTATAAACGGTTTCATAATATCATCGAAGTTCAATCAAATATTTATTTTAAATTTATGTGGTCACACATTTTGAAAATTTCTATTGGTATTTGCCAAGCATCAGGTTGCAGAGTTCTAATATATATTCAAATTTGAGATTTGAAATGGTGTATTATTTGGATTGAATTCTTATTCTAATTACAATACTAAGGGTGTAAACTAAGTAACATATGTGTAATTAATAACAGAATGGTATTTATTTGCACATAATGAAAAATTCAATATCGGATAATTTCAATACATCTCTAAAATGTGAAAACGTTTCATGCTCAAATTTTGAAATAAAATGTATGGGTATATGTAAAACTAAAAAGACGACAAGTGGATGAGGTAGACTAAAGTATCATTTAATAAAATACTTATCAATTTTATTAATTAAAGGTGATTTTGCAATATTATGTAATTTCAAAAATTACATTCAATTTTACAAACATATCTGCTATATCACTTTTTGGAATTTTTGAAGAAATAAGAGAAAGACCAAAATTAAAAAAAAAATTTACATTATACTTACTTTTGAAAATTCTACCTTTGGCATCAGAAAACTTCATTTTTTATTCTGATTCTTAAACAGAAAAAATAATCGTATATGTTTTAAATGTGAAAGGAATTTGAAAAACCACCAAGTATTTGAGTGTGTTAAGATCAAGCTATATAGGTTGCACGTTTGGCTTTGTTAAGCCTAACAAAGACATATTTTCCCACAAATTATGCTCATGCTAAGTGGTAAATTTCATTACAAATAAAACAGGTTCATAATCGTGGTTTTAAAAAAAAAAAAACATTAACTCATCATTCATGTTAAGGGTTAACATAGGAATAACAGTTTACAACAGTGGTAAAACCAATAGTTTTAAGCTTGCATCCAAAATTTTATATCTATTAACAGTTAAATTTACTAATCATTTACTTAACCTATTTTAATAGATATTTATAATATAAATTTTTCCTCTTAGGCCTTTTTCTAAGAAATCTTGAACAACTACAAGTGAATGCTAGGGACCAAATTGATTAACATCGAAGCGTTGCTTTTACCTACTGATTGCTTAATGTGAATTATATCTGGAAATGTCAAATGATATTGACATTTCTAGAAATGTATTTCAAATAATATTTATATAGAATTTATCACATCTTTACTAAATATAAGTTGCTCATAGAAATTTACAGACTGTTAATAGTTAAAAGTCATTAAAATAATGTTTTATCTTCTTTGCTCAATGACTGCCATTTGATAATTGAGCAGTTCATGAATAAATTATCAAACATAATAAATTTTGTCGGATTATAGAATTAACTTTGATTATAGAATTATTATATATAGAATTAATTTTGTCTCATATAAGTTAGGTCATAAAATTTCATCATTATGTAAATATATATTTTTTGTAAGAATTTAATAAAAAAATCTCATAAATAATTTTGCTATGACTTTTCAGTTTTTAGCAATATCAGAGATATTGCTAAAAACTGAATAGCTACATAACATTAATTTGATGGCCATTACATTTTAACTTATTAAATCTTATATTTACATTTAGTTAGAGTTCTAATAGACTAAACTAAGCTATACAAAGCTTTAAGTTTATATGTGTTTACCAACTGACCAAATCATCCCATTTTCGTGGGCATGACTTCTAGAACGAAATGTTTAATGGGTTTTCGGAGAACATATGAGAATTATAAAAATAGCTCCATTTATAAATACCCTAATTTAACAATATCTGCTATTTACTTACATTCGCACAAAATGTTTTTGAACGCGAAATGAAGTTTAATCTGTTAAAACAAATAGAATAAGGTATAGAAAGATGGAAGATTCCTTTTTATTACGAAGTTATTAAATTTTGAATTCGTGACTTCTTTTGCTCTCTTTCTTATGTATTTCCATTTGGCGAAATAAAACCAAAAGTACTTTCGCTACAGTAGCCAAAAAAAATTATTTTTCAGAAAATGAAAAAGTGAATATTACTTTTTTAAAAAATTACATTATGGGAAAGCCGAAAGAAGTATACATTCATTGCGTACATAATTTTTCACAAGTTACACTTACAAGAAAATTTTAAAAATAAAAAATGAATTAATAGAAATCTTTTATAAAGACAGAAGTATTTGTTCTTATTGTCCTAAGCGACTTTACGTGAGTTCGAACCAACATTAGTTAATGTTTAATTAAGAACGTTGTAATCAAAATTTTGAAATGAAAAGCAACCTTGTGGGCTTCTTTAAGTCTTTAAATTGCATTGAGACCAAAATTTTGTTATAACTTTCACTCAATTCAGTGCTAACTTTTTCAATCCATCATTGGATGAAAATTCGTTCGACTCAAAAATGCAAATTTCATTGATATTGATATTACATTTCCTTCATATGGCATTACTTGTATTGGTTAACTGAATAGATAGATGATTTAATAGTTTAATGTATTAATCTGGATAAACCAATCATGGTGAAAATTTTAAGTATTTTTGAATTTTGCAGTATTTTTAGAAGATTAATTAAATACAAATAAATACAAATTTTTATTACTGAGGTTTGTTATTGTATGTTATCTATGGAAAAAATCAATACTACCTCCTTGTTTCTGTGTAAACACAATAGTTTTAATCAAAGCCTTATTTTCGTAAGATTTATGTCTTATATTTTAAGTCTTATTATTTAAAAATTATACTTTCTCGGTATTGAAAACTCCAAGATTATTTTTAGTTAAATTTATTAAAAATGTTTTACAAATTATAATCCTTTTGCATGTGGGGAAATAACTTGTAAAAATATTAGTTTTAATTTCTTTAAGTGATAAATTTTAAAATGGAAATGAAAAAGAAAAAAATTAAGGTTAAATATTTTTCAGCCAAGTAAAAATAATAGAAAACTAATAAATTACACTAATTTAAAAGTTATTTGTAATTAATATCCATACACCTTTACAGAAAAAAGCAATATTTTCCTCTTACAGATTAAGTAAGCAGAATTCCTCTCTTGAAAGATAATTGAACTATAAAACAGTTAATATGCAAAAATAAATGCTTAAGGGTACATCACTTATTTGAACGGATCTATTTATCCTAAAACTCATAAAAACAAATCAGTCTGCGAAGTGCACACTTTTCTTTTGCTTTACTTTCCTCTTAAGAGAATTCTAAGTCTACCTACTTAGATAATCCTCAACAGAGTTTAGCTGGAAGAGCTGGCAAGAGGATAAATAAAGGCAAGAATAGAGATTCTGAGAAAGAGGTAGAACTTTATTTGTTCTTCTTACCGCAGCTGAATATATGTAAGAGAAAATTATTAGCCTATTACTCACACATACACAACACCACTATTTTGTTTCATTACCGGAGAGAGAAAAGCACTTGAATGAAGTCTTCACACTATTTTCAGACCAAGGAGCGCTGGACCATAGTATGGAACGTTAATTATCCAGGGACTTTTGTTTACCGTCAACGGAAATATTAAGGGGCTAACTACAAATTAACTTTAAAAAAACCATGTATACAAAATTTTTAAAAACAGGTTATTTATAAATTGGGGTGTTATTTTAATTATAATCATTGGAAAAATACAAGAAAAAATGCAGAATTCTGATAACACTAAAACATTTTATTTATTTTGTAGTCAGTGTGTTTATCACATTCTCTTTAAGAAATATTATACTGAGAAAAGTTTGAAGAATTTTCCTTTATTCATAAAAATTACTCCAGATGTAAATTTATAATATAAATTACGGGAATAAATACATTAATATTTTTTTTATACTGGATGTTTAAAAGATGTTCATTGTTTGTTTTCTTATTATATTTTATGAATAGTTACTTCATTTACTTTTAGTTTAACAACGAATTTATAATGAAAACTTTGTGGAAGTTATAAAGTTAGTCAGGAGAAACTATTATGAATCTTTTAGTAAAAATTTTACAAACACTTTAAGAACTTAAGTGAATAAGTATTATATGTGATTTATCATGTCCGATGATTATGTCATTTTGCCGTTTTTGGAACCAAATGAAACATGTTGGTGATTTTCAAAAATTGAGAAAGTAAAGCCTTTGTTTTTAAATATTCTCTTGATATGCTGAAATTATTTGAAAAATTCCTTATCAATTGAAATCTTTTGTAGTTAGTTTAAAATATATTGTAAAAATTTTCACTATCTGTCAAAATTTACTATACTAACTATAACCTGAGTTACAATGTTAACAATAAAATAAAGAAAATTACATCTAAGTTTTCATCCTCATAATATGTAGCTCACATTAACATTATTCTAATTGCAATTGAGGTTAAATTGCGCTTTAGGTCCCCTACTTCACCAACTAGCGAATTCGAAGCGTTTTTTCGAGCATGCTCATTTATTATTCTTTTGTTTTAGCCTTTTTCATGAAATTTAGATACGCTTAAACATGCTTGAAATTTTAATATCACTGATAAAAAATTTCATGTAAAGTTGTATGATAGAAAGCTAAAGCAGTTTATAGTGAATCTAAAGGCGAAAAGAACGAGATATCTTTTCAACAGTATCTTATCTTTAAGTGGATGATGAATGGTATGAGGCTGCCAATAAGGTGGATTTATTTGCTTCCTTCAATGGTAGAGCTTTTGCGATTTTAACACACAGAGGAAACATCAACGATATTGGAAATTTATAGTGATATTTATTGAGAAGTTTCTAAAATAAAATTGATGAGACTTTTGAAAGAAGGCTATTGTAGTCCCAAATGCTTTCAAAAAGTTTTTTTAAGTAAAAATCTTTTGCGTTGATGATTTTTAAAAGAGAAATATTGTTTAAAATTATATTTGGTTTTTTCATGGTTTTATTATGATTTAAATACTAAGTTTAAGTGCACCCTAGCTATTCTTATTTAGATTTAAACAAAACCTAATTGCATATATATATATATATATATATATATATATATATATATTTAGTCCCATGTATATATGTGTCTGTGTCTAAAAGAATGCCAAATTTGATTTCGTCATCCTAAATGTAAGTAATAATTAAAATAGGTGTAAGCTGCTCTGAATGAATAAATGTTCGGTACGCTTTCCAGTGTATTCCAATATACCTTGTGTTCGTATAACAGCATTTTCCAAATTATAAAATTTATTAGTAGAGAAATTTGGAGTTAGATGTTTAGTGTTTGTTTTCAAATCAGCTTTGTTTACAATTGGTTGGGAAAATAGACTGATAATTATTATTTTTGCAGATTGGAGATTAAGTAGTTGGTTATTTTTATTTCATTAATAAATGCCATCTTTAATGAAAAATCTTTAATTTCTCCACATTGACCATTAGCTGTAATAGATCGACTGAATATGACGGGAATTTCAAATTGATTCAAGAAAATATAAATTTTTGATACAAAATTTAAAGGTTATATATTCTCAGAAAATAAAGAATCTATGTTTAATATATATAAATCGGAATCCTATTCATCCCATTTAAAAGAATGCTTTCTCTTTTTCAGATTGTCCAATGTGGTGTATTGGCTGAGACAAGTTTGACTGAGACAAGAAAGCATTTTTTAGACAAATGAGTTGTCAACTTTAGACAAAATTTTTATCCACGGATTGTGCTTTTTTAATTGATCAAAAATTGTAATTCATAATAGAAGAGCAATGACAGTCAGCTTTCCTATTATGAATTACATATAAAAACAGTAAAAGATTCTGAATGGTTGGCATTATATTAAAGTTATATGAGCTATGCAGACAGGCATGCTTGAAGTTTTTAATTTCTGTGCAAATTCAAAAACCGTGCCAAGCAAAACTGATTGTATTCTTCAGTGATATCAAAAGAATTGCTGTTTTTCCTTTGCACTATTCTCTATTGAATCAATTAGTCTCTACGAATTTATCAATAATTTTATTCGGAGCCGTTATAATCCAAATCGAAAATTTATTAATTGATAAAACATAACAAAATTATAAAGATTTCTAAAGAAAGCGATTCCTAATGTAGCAATTAAATTTATGCGTAATTTATAAAGTACAACAAGTGATTCTGTTATTTTATATTTAGACTAACATAAATTGTTTGATAAAAATATTTTGTATTTAGATATTCCTTTCAATGAGTATTTTGCGTTTTAATGATTATTTGCACTCTAATGAGTACTTTAAATGAGTATTTGGTTAAAACTAACAATTATTTTATGAATAGCTTTTATAAAATTATGAAACAGTTTGTGCTTATATTTGTAATTTTCTGACAAAAATGGAATATGTAAACAAAATCGTTGAATAATAAATAATTTCTTTTCTGCAATAAAGTATAGAAGTATTTAAAATAATATTCATTGTTATATGTTAGGAATTGTTTTTTGTATTTATATATATGTTAAATAATTCGTAACAGTAAATTAAGTAATTTTTATGCTCTTAATCCATAGAAATTTATAAATACATTACTAAAAATAAAATTTTGCATAATTCAAGTACACATGCGAATAATATATTTAAAACAAATAATTTATTTTCATATACTTTTTCATCTTAGAAGGCGCTTGAGTTGAAAACTGAAATGTTACTACATTAATTGTTAATAGTAGTCCTATGAAATATTAGTTTCTTATCTATTATGCTTATAAGGTATGCATTAGCAAAGGTAATGGAAATAGAATGTTTCAGCTGTTAAATTCTTCGATTAGAGGATTTAGTAGGAATATATTCCGCTTAGATCTGCTTCGAAAGGAGAAATGGAAAGTGCTCTTCTCCCAAAGAGATTTCCACTAGTAGAAGTTGATGAAACAGAATATTACCTCCGGGATTTCCTCGATAGGAAATACTTTATTAAGTTCATTACAAATTAATAGTGTATATTGTTGACAGAAGTAAAGCTTATAATATGATAAAAGCTTCTCAACTATTAAAAATAAACCAAATTTCTTACAGATTTCTGTAACAAATACAACGCATACACATGGGATATAATTAATAACAATTAAAAAACAAATTAAATTTTTATAATTTTATTTAAAACGCAATACAAACACAGGAAATTTAATTAATATTTGTAGTATACATTCACTTTTGATTGGTATAAGCTCCCTTGGCATCTAATAATTAATTTTTTAAGAACAATGATACTGAAACTGACTAAGTATATAATTTCAGATTTTAATTGAAAAATCAAATGATAATTTCATCTTGAGCTTTAATTTTTACTTAAGAACAATTTATTACTTTGATATTTCCTTGAGATTCGTTCATGTTGCCGCGAAACCACACATTTGATTATAGATTTGGGAGCTACACTCACGCAAATCTCAACTAAAAAGTAACTGTAACTGTAAGGGTAAAATCTACTGTCAGACCATGAGATTTCATTTTATTATTTATTGATGCTACTTAAATAATAGCAAAATTTGGCCATTATTAGTTAGAGAATATCATCCATTATGAAATATAATTTTCTATAGGTAAAATATTTTGAAGTCATCTTAATTAAGATATTAAGTAAATGGCTTAAATTATCTAAAACATTTTTCATTCATTAAAAGTGTAATGTATTTAATTAAATAAGCTATAAATTTAAATTATTTTTTTTAAATAAAAAGGAATTTATGTAGAGGGAGTTAATCTTATTAATGAAGGTACTATTACAAAATAAGCACTAAAATGATTTTCAAAATAAAGTTTTAGGCATAAATAAATTTCCAATTTTCTATAAGCAGTTTAAAGGAACTTAATAATTGTTTCACAAGTTATTTCAGACAAATTGTTATATATTTGAGTAAACTATTTTGTAAAACACTCTACAAATTTTTCCATGAATATAATTATTTCAATTAAATTTAATTATAATGTATCATCATCGCTTAAAGAAAAATCTTTCCATATTGATAAAAAATGCAATTTTTATTGTTAATTTAGGTATTTGTCGTTAACAAACGTCATTGCAGTGTTCATTTAATAGAATGAATAGATGAAAGTATATGAATCAAAATAAAACAAAAGTATTTGAGAACTGAATATTTATTTTACTATTTTATTACGAAGTTTCAAAAAGCAAACCATATACTTTTTGCAATATTTAAACTTGAATCGATAAGAAAAGGGGTATTAAATCATAATTGTTTGTTTGATTATTACAGTTTTCTTCATCCGTTACACTTACAATTACACAACAGATAATGTCAAGTTTTTTTTAATTCTATTTTCAGCCTTTTAAAAATTTTTGAAATTCCTGATGCAACACTTTGAAATTATGATTTTAAATAATTATATAATAACATAAGTTGGTATTAATGTAAGTGAATGCTTCTTTAAAAAGATATTAGAAAATAGTTCATAAATTTAAAATTGCAAAAAATATATGTTTAAGGATTAAAACCAGATAATCTGAAGTTTTGTATGATTCTATCCAAAATCAATTGAATGACATTATAGACAAATAGTTCAGATTCATCGAATTTCTATTCAAAAGAATTATACTTCTGTTAATTAAAAACGGTGTGTGAAAAAAATACAAGATATTACTACATTTGTGCTAAAATATGAAAACAATTCTGGAAAAACTAGGAACAATTCTCAATACGAAAATCAACTTTTTTTGGATAACATAAAATCTTATTATTTTTTTTTATTTTTTAAAAATCTAAAATAATAGCTCTTGAACAACTTCGTGAAGAAATTATTTGACATGAAATTCAAAAATATTAAATGCCTATTCATTAAGAATAATTAAAGAAATCTATATACTTAATATATATATATATAATGTAATTTAGAATATGATTTTTGCTATTAGCTGAAGTAAAACATTCTTTTCATAGAAAATCCCTAATAATTAGGGATAAAAGTGATAATATTCTATTGAGTAATCTTCAACAAATTGAGAGGACTCATTGTATTTTCAAAAACTAATTTATCTTACCACTAACAGCATGCTAATATACTTTTGCCTTAATATTCAAAAGTTACTCTCCCCAAGTTCAAAGCAATGAAACCCAACAAAGGATTCTTTGTGGTTTCTGAAGTTGAATGCTCCGCTGCGTTTAATTAAATGATATTAGTAATGGCAATTTACCAGCAATAGCTTCAATGCAAGTAAAAATGAGTTACTGTAAAAGCATGAGAACATTACTTCACAGATGGAAGATACTATCTCAAAGGAAAATTAATATATTTAAATTGATGTGATTTACTTTGTGAAGACATAAAAGGATAAAACGGGGTAAATAGTTTCCGTAACTCCAGCAAAGTAGAAAATAACAAGGTAATACATTTAACTGCCTTTATTGTGAATAAGAACACATGCTTTGGGACTAATGTTATTATTTCATCATTGACAACAAAATATAATTTCTGCAATGCTACTAAAGTGTTTGCTTAAAGTCCTTCTGTATTATATTAGATGTGAATGTCAATTGCCTTCCTAATTTAAATGATTACTTTTTTTTTTGCTTTATCACTCCCAAATGATAATTTTACTATGAAAATAATTTACATTTTGCACTATAATTTACAATTAAAAATAATTAATAATATATATACAAAAAAGATAACATTCTATCACATCTTGTCTAACATAAAAACTAATATTGTTGTTTCTAATGACACTTGGCAATGCCAAGCCAGCTCGTTAAGAGTAATCGAATGGAGTCAGAGAGAGTCTTTCGTTTTTTGAATAGACCAACCTCATACGAAGGTGGAAATACGACTTTTGACTCATAGATGACAGCACCATCTGAATCTTCCAATTTAGATATTGAAACCAGAGAAGACCCGTAGCCTGACTCCAACCACCACCAGTGGTATTAATTTGGAGTGGGAACATGGAGGACATTGCGACGCGACATATTTTACGTACCCCAGTCGCCATTAGTGAACACGATATATCTTCGGTCGGGATTCAAACTCACCACCTTTTATCAACGAGAACGACACCCTAACCAACCAAGCCACATCGGCCTCTGTAATTGTGTGAAACAGTTTAAATCAAAACTGATAAGTGACTGCTCTAGTATTTTGTTCTCAGAATAATCATTTTCAGTTATGGCATTTAAATAGAAATAAATAAAAAATATAAAAAGCATAAATAAAATAAAACTTTGGTTTATATTTTAGGTATTCTTAAGTGATTTATATTATACTATCGCAAAAAATTGAAAATTAATAAATATCGTTAAATTCAAAGGATTATAACAATAGTCGCTTAGAAAAATCGTAAATTAGTAAAAATAAACATTAACAAAAATTTTAAAGTCATTAAAACCACATCTGGTTGTAAATTATACCTTTCCACCAGAATATGAGAATAATAATAGTTTCTAGAAAAATACATTAAAAAAGTAAGTTTGTCTAGATGTTAATAGTTATGTATGCGTGCAAAAAAGCATGGTTTTTAATAATTGAAATTTAAATTTCTGGCTTTTTAAAGCTCCATGAAATCAATTGGTGGAAGCATGATTCTCGGTATGAACAGTTGTTTGATTGGTTCTCATCTTCTTTAAAATAATTTATAAGTTGTTGGGGAGGAATGCGTCAGCTTCGTTGCGAATATTTAGTTAACTACTTGATTTTCTTAATATAATTAATAATCAAAATTGTTAAAGACGTATTTTTCTATAAATACTTCTCGATGTTTCAGAGAATGTTTGATTTTGCTATCTGTCTAATTTTGTGGTATTTTAATCAATAAAATAAAAATTAAAAACTTATGAATTATGTATAAACTTATTTTGTTTATGCGCAAAGCAAAAATATCAAATTACCTATTTTAAGAGGAAAGAAAAATCCCTCGAATAATAAATCCATTGACAATAGTGATTTTACCTGTATGTGCACTTAACCTTTTATTTATTGCATTATCATGAATTTGTTTTGCATTTTTATTCATTAAAGTTTAATGATTTGAAATAAATTGACTTAATAAAACTATGAAGGAATTATTAAAATCTTAAGTACAGATATTATAAATGAAAAAATGAACTTCGTTAAATATATTGGGGTCTACCTTAAATTAATTAATAATGTTGTTTATTTGGCTTTTATGTTAATGTGAATTTCATTAAATAACACTTGAAACTTAATTTTAATTAATTTTCTTAAATTTTTGAGTTTTTTAAGTTATGCGTTTAAGATATTTTCAAGTGAGTTAATAAGACATTTTAATATTCTTATGTTAGTATAAAAAGTTATACATATTGAAAATAAGTTAGATTGAATATGTATTCTATTACATACTTAATTTCTAAAATATTTATAAGAATTTTCTTAAGTATATATATAATCTAATAATAAATAGTTTTTATTTGAAAATTGCATTTAATTTTTTGAAATTTAATTTTGAAATTTGAATTTATAAATGAATACAGAGTACAACAACAACACAAAACAATACTTTTTCCTATTAGCTACATTACTATACACAGATAATACTGCTACGTTTTTGTGTAATATTTATAACATTAAAAATTATTTTAAAAATTTTGCATTTAATATTTTTAATATATAGGGCTATAAAAATTGTTAATTGTGGTTTTAAAGCACTGCTTAATAAGTTTAAAAACATGAAAAATATATTTCTTCAATATTGAAATTTATCTTATTATTAAAGTTTTGTCCAACACGTACTAAATATTGTTTATACATTTGTAAGCAATGTACGTTATTTGAAAAATATTTTTCTTTTGAAATCACACAAGGCATTGCTGTAAGACAAAACGAATAGTGACTGTTAGAATGTATATTAAAAACGTTTATGAACGTTTGCTCTTGTTAGATTATGAAATAAAGAGTGTTCTGCATACAGTATTTTGCTGCTAATAACTAAAATTTAATGTGCATAAATCAACACAAAATTTTTCTATTATTTATGGAAATAATTTAAGTTTACTTTATGATTCTAACAAAAATGCTCTTATTTATAGATAATGTTTTCCAGGTTTTTGTCGTTTTGATAAGAAATAATATTTATTCTTCAAACTATCATTTATTAAGGCCTGATGAAACATTTCAAATTGGATTGTGATGATCACATATATAAGAAATTTGTTGAAAAATTCTAAACCCACCGAAACGTTTTGAAATTCAGTTTGTTTTTTCCTATTTTAAAACTTAAAAATTAATATTTTACCTCAAAATTATTTTAAATTCATTTTATGTACTCATGTTTGGATTTCTAAAATCTAATTCCTTATTTAATTGAAAGAAATCTCTATAGTGTGAATTGAATAAGTTTTTGTTGTAATATATAAAATTGCCAAAAAATCAAATCTATGTTAAATACTTATTATTTATAACAACATTTTATTTTTGTCAAGATAAAAATTTTTAAAGCTGTATTTAAAGTACTGAACATACACATGATATGCATGTTAAAACAGATTTATCAATTTAAGCTTTATTTTTGATTAACCAAAACTTTTAAATAAATTGAGCTACTTTATTATGATGTTATTTCAGAATCTTGCAACATATCCAATGTGAAAAAGGTTTATTGAACTTATTTTAGTGATTTAAATGCTTATAATCTATTTTAATAATATAATTATCTGATTTATTTAATTTTAAATAATGTTCCCATTTTAAATGTTCTAGTAATTTAGAACAGAAAAGTAAAAATTAGGAAATTATCTTATACGATATAATACATTTAAAATAAGTGTTTTAAATGTATTGAGGCTTTAAAAATCCACTCAATTAATATTATTGTCTTATTAAGTACTCTTTTACCTAAATATAAATTTTTATATTCTAAAAATTATTAATTAATTATGCCTCTATATTCTTTTATTGTGATATGAATGTAAAATAATTTAAATTCTTTTATGTTCTATTCCAAATTAGCTTCTAAAGTTATAAATTTGTTTACCTAGAAATATCATGCCATCCTTTGTGCTGAAATGTATTTAAATTTATAATATTTTAATTAAACTAATATTTTAAAAAAAGTCAAGCTTTTAAGGAACGTGTAATAAATAAAATTTAAATCTATAAAATGTAAAGTACATTTCTAGATTTATATTGTATTTACTGCAAAACTGTAATGTATAAATTTAGAAATGAAAAATAAGAGAATATGCAAAGCAAGTTTGGAGAAAATTTCCTTTTCTTTATAGCAACATTTCTTCGAAAGTACGTAAATATTTAATATTTTTCATAGATGAAAATTATCAATATTTTATGCCACATACGTGTACCATAAATTCTTTTTAAATCTCAACTATGAGATCAAAGTAAACATTTGAATTTTTTTTTGTAATAAATGTTGCTCTCTTTCTCTGAATTCCTAACAACACGATAACGTTATCGTATTTGAACATAAATTATCAATTTATATATATATATATATATATATATATATATATATATATATATATATATATATATATATATATATATATATATATATATATTTTTTATTGAAAATAAATTTTTAAAATTGGAGTCATAACATTTCTTATCAATTTCTTTGTTGTAGGAAAGTAGTTTACACTAAACAAAATTTATGATGTTAGCATCAGAAATATAGGCTTATGCTTGCACGCCTAGATAACATCAAAGTAAATTATGTAGTTGCGTATAGAATCATTAGTGTACATTTTATAATTATTGAATTATGAGAAGTATTTCACTAAACAAGAAATAATGTTATTTAATAATAACCAAAATGTATTTAATAATAACCAAAATGTAAAACCCTTTTCCAGAAATTTGTACTTATTGCTCAATCATTTGTTTTTCATTTTTCTGAATGTCTCATTTTATGGTGTGCTTAGTTTTACCATTAAAATTATTGTCCATACTTGATTTTAATTTTATACAGTTATAAAAATTTGAGTTTGTAATTTAATTCGAAATATATAAATTGCAATGAATAATGTATTGTAATAATTAAAAACAAAGCAATATCTATCAAAATATATTATTCTGTTTCCTAATGACTCAGTTTCTTCTTGATTATAAAATCGTTAGGAGTAGGTACTGGCGTTATTATTCATTCTGTCATCTATGTCCTGAAGAAAATTGGAAATTTTAAATTGAGATTAAGAAATGCGTTATAACTTAAATGAAAAAAAGAGTGAAGATTCTAGTAAATTCTAGTAGATTCTAGTAGTGTATATTGATTTGTGAATATACTAAAAATTTCAAAGCAGATTTGTTTTTAGAAAGTTTATAAAAAATAAATAAATAACTATTTACCATTATTTTTCAAACATTTGTGAATATCATTTTTTTTTACGTTTGTAATACATTTTTAAAAACATATTTTTTAAATAAGCTAATAGCTCAAATTTTAGCAATTAATGTATATATTATTAATATAGAAAAGAATATTAATTTAAATTTAAATAAAGAAATTAAAACGTGATTCAAACTTCAGGAAACGAAGTAATCAATCATTTTTTAACAAAATAAAAAGTAACTAGATATTTAAAGATTTAAGAATATTTAATTTATTGTTTTAAATTGAATAAACTTAATGACTAGGAAATATTATTCCCAGAATTCTGAGAAATAATATATTAGTTAATTAAGAAATAATCTTTTCTGAGACCTGAAATCAAAGAACGTCATGATAAAACTAATTTGTTTCAAAATACTAAACAGAACTATTTTATTACTAAAATATAAAAAATAGGTTCAGTTGGCAATTTAAATTTAGAAAATTATAATTTCATTCTTTAAATTTTAGTTAACAAGTTTTGTCAAGTTTCTTCTCTTGACCACGTTGATGTTATTTTATAAAGTGCCATTTGTTAATTATTACATTTGTTAATTATTACAAAAAAGTAAAAATAAAGATCGACGTCATCCTCTTATATAATTGTTATAAAAACATTGATACTGAAATTGTTTTTTCAATAAATATTTTTGGTCCAGAAAATACTTGACTCTATTGACAGTAGCGTAAACACTTGATGATTTCTCAAGTATATCACATTGTTTACTTTAATAAAATTGAAATTTTAGGTAACAAAATTAAAATTCTTCTAGAAAGAATTTTAGTGCATTGTAAATATAATATTATATTTTCTTATGATAATACAATATATTCTTTATGAGTATTCAATAATACTTATATAAAACAGTATATTCCGCAGTAAATGTGTCTGAAACATGTGATTTTTCCCTATTTCTTTAGTATGTTTTTTTTAAAATATACAGTCCTCATAATAGAAGTTTAAGGATAGTTTTAATAATAGAATTAATAAGCTAAATTTTATTTAGAATATTATTTTAATAATGTTTTGTCAAATAAATCATTATATAAAAGAAGCAGTTACAATAAAACTATTAGAAAACTTAACGTATTTTTTATTTTATTTTATCCCAGCCACTAAGTATGAAAAAAATTGTTTTTAAAAGATTCATCAAAATTTTTAATTTGCACGCAAAATACCAATTTTTTTCTTAAAAAAATAATATTTACATCTTGCATTTTTTGACATACACATTTAATTCTCTTAAACCAATAGAATAATCTTAAACAACAGATTTTACAACATTTACTTAGCATTTATAAATCTATGATATAAATAAATCAGAAAATATGAATTATTTAGTAAAAATACTAAGCATTTTTATATTTTAATGAATTCAAAATCCCAAATCAACATCATTTCAACTGCATATTGGAATATAAATATGAGTTTAATTTAATAATCTATTTGGCAACCTTTTTCGCATAGTTTTCCTTTGCAGGACAGCAAAAACTTCAACTGGTTATATGCTCATCGACAGCATTGAAACGTGTCATTTTTATAATTAGCATAATTAGAGTAACCAAAAGTGCTACTTTTGTAAACTGTTTTTTGTTGCTTCCCTTCTATAAAATTATTTGCATAAGAGAAGCACGCATTGATATGAAAGTTCAAATATGTGAACTTTAAAACTTTATTATTTTAATTCTTGGTATAAAAGATTTGCAGTATCAAACTGCAAAATAATTTAAATATTTTTAAAAGGGCATATTTATATATAAAACATACATATGCTCTTTAATCACGTAAATAGTTTATTTTGAGGAAAAAATCATTGCACAATTTCAGTACAAGAATAAGCTAGCCTTTTATACATTGATTGCAAAATATTATGGTACTTAGAATAAAACTCATTTCGTCAATTTTCCTATAATTGAGTAATTTTAATATCCCTAGCTATTCTAAAAATATAGCTTAAGTAATATTGTGTTTCAATTTTTGCTTATATATTGTGTTGAACACCCTTTGACAATCTCACTGCTTCAGTTCAAAATGTAATCACAAAGATTTTGGATATTATAGAATGAAAACACATATTCAGAGGAATTTCGCTAAGATATATTCAATTCTAAGCTACTGAGAATCAAATGACATAACCAAATAAAAGGAATTGAATATTTCTTCAGGCATAAATTTTAAAGCCTAATGTATAAAATGATGTTTCAAACCTCTTTAATACATAACACAGGAACACAAAATTATATTATGTATGTAATCAGCAACACAAAATTATATTATGTATGTGAATGTAAAAAAAATTTATTTTAAAAAACTTTTTTAGCGATAAAATATTGCATAGTAAGGGGTGCATAGCTATAAACAGAAAATGGAAATAATTTAATAACATTTGTATTATATTATACTTTATAAAGGATAGATGATAATAAACATTGCTAATTAGTCAAAATTGTGTATTATTGTTTTTATGTAAAATTTTAATAACATTAAAATTATTAATTAAAATTACATACCACTAATACATATAGAAACATAGATCTTAAGCAGAAAAAGACAGTTTAATATTCAGGATTTTAAGTAAAGAAAATGTTGAACATATGAACTTGTGCTGTAACATTAAAAATCTTTACACCTTCTGCAAACGAACGTCATGTCCCAGTAAATTTCCTGATTAATAACAGGAAAGGCTTACTCCCAACGTCTTTATCAATCACTTTCAATTTTCGCTAACCAACTACCTTCAAATATCTTTACACAATTTTCATTTCTCAATAAATGATTAGTTTTCAAAATTAACAATCAATGAGAATTTATTTGGAGCTTTTCTAAGAAATCAGCAATTAATCTTTTAAAAGAAATGAATTTCTTTATTAGATTATTTGAGAAATTACTTTTCATTATATCTAAAAGATTTTAACAATTTAACTGTGTGAAAATTTAAAAATTATTTATTTGCTGAATTTATCTTAAAGCTTAAAAATGAAATGGCTTATAAAACTTAAATAATTTTTTAAAAACTTTAAAAACTTAATGCATTTTAATGTGGATATCTTTTGATTTATAATAACTATGAAAATAAAATTATACTTTATATTACGTAAAAAGTAAAAATTAAAACTAAAAATATTAATTTTTTTTAAAAACATTAAGTTGATTTTTCGACATAAGCATTTATATATAAGCATTTCAGTACATAATGCCATTTCATTTTATTATTTCTAATATACAGTTCTAAATTTAAACTTTTTCCTTGTATTTATTATTAATCATTAGTATAACTTCGTCTCATCAAAATGAACTGATATCATCTCAAAGTTCCATGTTGTTCGTTTTTATTTGTTTTAGTAAATTAAGAAACTGAATTTGTTCATTTGTAACTCGTCTTAATATGAAATCAATTTTACATTATAAAATTGTTTCCCCATCATTTTACCGTTAATATATTTATTTAAAATTACTTTGGTATTATAAGTTGTGTGCTAAATATTTAAGCATGATGCTATATAGTTAAACATGAAATTAATAATAATTTAACTCTAAAATATAAATCTAAAACATAAAAGTATTATTGTGGTCTCCTAACTATGAATTTTATCAAATCACTTGCAGATTCTTTTCAAAACTACACATGCATTCCTTGTACTATAAATACTTCAATTTTCTTCGATGCTTTATAATATTAGCTAATCAAAAAGTAAATTATATTGTTGATATTTAAGTAAATACTTTTAATATAATTGTGATTTTATAATTACACAAACATTTTATGTTTAGATATTTATTTAATTGACATCAGTTTAAATACACTTTGTTTTTCATCTCCTTATAGACATATTTTTGAATAGAATATTTTTATTATAGATATATCTAGATGGTAACGATAATAACAACTCTTTTCTAATGTTTCTCAATTGACATTCAAGTTTATAAAATTTTATATTTTCAATAAAAGTTTGAAACTTTTTTATTTATTAATGTAAAATTATGAATATCATTTAATGGATTATATAAAGAAAAATATTTCTAAAATATATGTGCAATAAGCATATTGTATCGAATAAAAATATTTTTCGTATTATCATTATTTTTAAATATAGATTCAGTTCATAAATTTTGCAATAGTAAAGGTACAACTGATATCTTTATACATTAAATGTCAAGTTATTTACATAATATATACTTAATTATACTATCAAAATTAAAATTGAATTACATATTTGTTTAAATGAAAATAGTGAAAATAGAATGAATTCTTGAATGTGAAATACATATCAAATTATTAAATTCTCAGTTTTAATATGCATTGCTATACTACGGTGTTATTATATATACTTTACTCTTTTTAATGAAAAACATACGTGTTTTTAATATTACTAATGATGATTTTCCCATCCTTCTTAGAAATGTTAAGTTGCCTGGCTTAGCAAATTAAAAAAATATATATTTTTTGAGAATTTCCTGCATTTTCTATGTATTGAAATACAAAATAATTGGAATATTTCTTGTTTACATTTTTCAAATTTTATTAAAATGTGAGTCTAACGAAACTATTTTCTGGTGCAGAATAGATAAGGATATTGAAAATAAGATAACCAACAGATTATTTTATCAAAATATTTTGTGGGTATATTTTTCTTCTAATTATCTGTCCATGTGAAACTGTAAACACACATTTTTGCTAACTTCAAAAATCCTATGCTACTTTTAAAAAAAAAATATTTATTTAGCATTATGATCCACAGGAAATATCTATTAATATAAATCCATTCTTATAGCACTGGATATTTCCAGAAACATATTATTAACTGTTGGTTATTCCTTTTAATTATACTTCAATAATATTTGATTTAGATAAATCATTAACTTTGATACTTATAATATAATACAAAATTTTATTGTTAATAATTAGTACACATCTAAACATAATTAAGGTAAATTTTGAGACAAGATTAAATTTTACTTTATACCCTATATTGTAGTTTTTTATGCTTAATATTTGTCAATTAATTTTATATATTCTTAAATATTTGCAATTCTGCATTCTATATGTATGTAAATAATAATGTTTTGTTAGATTTACATATATAAATGTTTCTTCCATTCTTATATATTTTGTGCTACTTAATTATCAAATGATTTCTGATATTTTATTTATTATTATGATTAAAAGGAAAACAACTCTGAGATATAAGGATATTTTTCCGATATATTGTTTTTACTTATATACTTCTCTGGTGAAAATAAGAAAAACATTTGCAAAAATTAGGGATTAAAGTAACAATTCAACTGGTAGTTTCTACTAATTTTACCAGTAAACTGTCTTATACATACTCTTATGTTTTTAAAATATTTTAGTAATTATTATATACAACGATATAAGTATAATATATAAATCTCAAAAAATTATAAAACAAACTTTAATAATTTTTAAAGATAAACAACTATTAAAAATTATTAATTATAATAATAAAAATTATTAATTAAAATTATGAATTATTATTTTTACTGTTTTATTCTTTATTTTTTTACAAAATATGTAGTAACAGAACACTTTCTGTTAGAATAGATTTATAACTGTAATAATTTATATATTTAAGATTGAATACATCTTATCGTTAATTTTTATTAAAATGTTTTAAGAGCTAATCCAGAAAATAATTCATGAATTTCAATATGAAATTGAAAGTAAAAATTTAATGTATATTTTGTCAGCTTACATTAGAACACAAGTTTGTATTTAAACAAACAAATGGATTACTAATAACTTTTGAAGAGGATGAATTCTCTAGATATTACTTGAGCTAGCAAAGTTAAACGCAATAACATTTTATTAGATGAACTACTTTAAAAAGTATCTCATATTCCTTATTCTTATTCTGTCTACAAATATTTTCTTAGTACTTTTCAAAAGAAAAAAAATGAAATGCCACCAAATAAAGATTGAAATTCCAGATCATACATTTTTAGAATCTTCATCATTCAATCTTCTTCAACAAGTAATTAAATGACATTTTAAGTTAAAGAAATAATTATTTTATACAATTTATACTTTTTTTACTACTTTCTGCTTTCTAATATTACTATAATAGAAAATAATAATTAAAATTGTGTTATAGTAAATTAAGATACATTATTGCAATCAAATCTATGCGGTAATTATTTAGGTTTCTCAGTTTTCAAATTCTATCTATAACAGATACACTAAATTTGTGATGTAAAATCAAAATCTTAAAAAGAAGATGATTATAAATGCATCAAAAAATAACATATCAAAGTATTATATTTAAATGGAGGTAATAATAATAAAAAAACACTAAAAATAACCATCAATAGAAAATTAATAGATAATCTATTAAGTTTCTTCTTTCACCTTATGTAGATATTTACATAAGCATTTCTATTATTTATTTGAATATAAATTGAAAGTTACATTGCCAAAATCCCAAGTCTAATTTCTTAACCAAAAGATTTTCATAAAAAGACAAGTAAAGGCTCACCAAAAATGAGCCATTTTCTGTTTTTGCACTTTTATGAAACTTAATAAGAATCAGGCTGAGTTTGGAATCCTTATCTTTTTTAATCTAAATACGTATTCAATTACTATAGATTTTTTAAAAAGAAAACATTTTTATGAATCGATTGATATAACTTAATGCATATTTGTTCTTTTGTGTGTCAAGGTTATTAATTCTCTGCAGACGACTTATACTAAGTCTTGAAATAATGTTTGGTTATTAAATAATTCCATATCACTCTAAATAGTATGGTATATTTCCAAAAGCAAACCTGTATATTATAAACTATATGAAACATTGCATAACTTTTTAAAATTAATACAATAGTGCAAAGGTAGCAATGTATGCACATTACATTTTTATAATAAGCTGTGACATTATAAAGCAATTTCAAAGTATCAAATTTTTAAAAAGACAAAAGATAAAATAGTTACAATATATTATATAAAAAGCTTATTTTAAACTTGAAACGATAAGATTTTACTAATAATCGTGTTGTTGATAAAGTGTCAATTGAAACGGGAAAATTTTGTTGTCTTAAACACTCAAGGCAATTGTTATGTTCAATGCATACTCACAAACTTTTGATCTATAATTAATAATGTTGTTCAAAATAGTAAAAAATATTTTACACAATATTATGTATTTCTTTTCAATCACTAAGTAGTTGCTACATACTGATTTATAGACACGAGAAAATTTTTTTTTACCTAGAATTCATAGCATAACTCAGGATGATGTGCTGTTATTTCAAAATATATTTAACAATAGCAAGCTTTTTTTATTTTTTTTTATTTTTTTATTTTTTATTTTTTTTTTTTTTGGACAAAGCACAGTACATACGTGTGTTTAATAAAAGACATTTAGTTATATATAACATTATTGAGTTTATGAAATATTCCTCGTATTTTATAGAATCTATTTATACATTTCCAGAATATATTTATATTTTTTAATACATGCATTTTTTACTTATTCAAAATGTTTGAAGATTCCGGGATTAGAAATGCAACTATATGTTTCATTAATGCAATCTGATATTTACCATCCTTGGCTAAACCTATTATCTATGTTTCTTCAGAATAGAAGTAATTAGAAACAATAATATTAATCCTGGATAGTCCTAATCTAAACAGAGCCAGATAAATAAATAATACTTTTCCCTAGATAGTTATTACTTTTCCATTCTTATTAAATTCTCATCCTTTTGTGTTTTACTTTGGTCAAAAGGATCTGGATCCTTGATAATGAAACGAAATCTGTGGAAATCTTAAACGCGTTATATAAAATCAAATGCAAAATCGTTTTGTTATAAACAGTGATTAAACAAAAAAGTTGTATTTGATATTAAAATAGAGGTAAATATCTGGCATATATGTACCTCTTACAATCATTTACTAATTAATCTTACATTTAATGTGTTTTATTTCAGAAGAAATTCATTTTTGACATTATAATTTTTATGCAGTTTTATTGCATAAATGTTTCACGTCGAAGAATTAATGTCATGAAATAAAATATAACGAATATTAAATTTTTCCTTACTCTTTCATATATTTTTTCAAATATGTTTTAGATGTAAGAAAAAATGTGATATAAATGATTTTAGATCTTGTTAATATATCTTATGAAATCATAACTTCTCCCTCTCCCTTAAGATTGAGAAGTATAATCTTAAAAATCTATAAACTGTGAACTATTTTACTATTCAAAGTTTTGGTATTCTCTGTATAAATATAGACCATATAAATAAATATTCCATTTTGTCTATATAAAAATCATAATGAAAAGGAATGTCAAATTTGTTTTAATTGTAATATTGTTGAAATGTTAAAATCAGAATTTCTAGCCAAGTACATTTACAAAGAAGGTTTACAAATCATTCTAATTAATCAGTTTCATTTTCTTAATGAATTTTAATGAAAATATTTATATTTTAATGAAAATTGGTTTGAAGATTTGAAAACATGAATTGTGTTCTTAAATAAATTTATTTATAAGAAAAAATATAGATGCAAACATAAATCTCGTTTTTATTTGTCTTTTTACTGTCAATAATGTTTTTATTATTTTTCATTGTTTGAAAATTATTCCTATAATTCTTCATTTATGATAGTAAATTAAATTTTCATTAGTTATGATTTCGGTTAATATGTAAACTGAGAAGGAAACTAATAATTATATATAAAAAACATTAATTAAACAAATGTAAATTTTTTTTAAAAATGCATGTATGAATTTAAAATCTAAATAATATCATATCTTCTAATACATAATTAGCAAAAAATAAATAATCTCAATAAAAGACAAAATAGTATTTGAAAGAAGATTAATAGTGTATTACATGGACAGAAACTTATTTTAAATTTATCAAAAAGTTTAAATAAAGCACTGTATTTCATTTCACAATTAATATTTAGTTTTAAAATATTAATTGACTATGTTTAAGAATAACACACAGTACATTTAAAAACGGCATTAATCAACATTCTAATTTATTATTTAATAAAGAAAAAATAATAAAGTATGAATAAATGTCTATGATATTCATAAAATAAAAATTGAATATAATATTATTTCCTTACATCAAGAAATTCTTTGTAAAGTATCAATATTGCATTTCTGACGGAGATCAAAATTCGTATATTTTAGATTCCAAAATAAAACTTTTATTTTTTTTCTAATCCCAACTGGGAGTTTCGAATATTATTTTAAGATATTCGGGAAGAAATATTCCTATCTTTTTCGAAAACATTCTTGACTATGTGACAGTTTTAACTACGTTTCTGCATAAATTAACAGGATCTACTTCCAAAACATGAATAAATGCATATTTAACTATAAAGAGGGTAAAAAAGTTTTTTATAAGAATGATTATCTTCTATAGTATCAAAATAAATTATATATTTTGTTCTTATTATTTTTCAAATTTAGCTAGTTAAAAATTTTCAATACAACACAAAACCAATTTCAGGTTCCATAATTTTGTTGTTAATCTGTTGAATAATTTAAATATATTTTTAACTTCAAGAGAATTCTTAATTTAATTATTTAATAATTGCTTTATTTGAGAATTGTGAAAAATAAATTTCTTGTATAAATTATATCATACGATGCTTTAGAAAATCTCTCGAATTTATTTATGCAGATTTATTATTTTTAATTTTCTCAGTGCTTCAGTGACAGGAATATAATAATAACTAAGCACTTTCTGGTTTTAATTTATTTTTAAATTATATGTAATAATGCAAAATTTTCTTAATTATTTTTAAAGAACAATAATAAAATATCAAACCAAAATAATTTTAGTTATGTTGCTGTTGCTCATCCTCGAAAGATCTGAGATATGTCATATCTGCTTTAGAAATTTGGTAAAAGACAAAAAATCAATGATAATAGAATTGGATATTAAGTCCTTATAAAGTCCTATGTAGCTCAGAATGTGTTATGGTGAAGCTGGATGGACACATCAATTCTTACAGGTGTGATACATTTTTATGCCACAGATAAGAGAGAGGCACTTAAGATAGCACTTTTTTGGTTAGCCTATACTTAGCGGTGTCCCCTTGATTATTGCCAAGTTGTGGTCACGGTTGATCGCCAAATTGGGCAAAACCAGATTGTATTCTGATTGCAACAGAGCGATTGATTGTTCTCTGCCAACAAAAAATCGCCAATAAAATCGATAGCCAAACAAAAATCACCATGTTTGCCAAGGGGACACCCTAAAATATAGTTTTACCCCTTTTTATTGACTAGTCAAAGCAGTCTGGGTTCTACGATTGCATTTAATTTCCATCTGAGAACCAAGGAATATTTGTGTGTATTAATGATGTATAGAGGCGATACGTCATAGTAAACTGAGTTAGATCTTTCATTTGAGTGTAGTTATTGATATATAAACGAAGATCCGGTGAATTCAAGTTTCACTTCCCTCTTTGATAAGTCTAACAACGTTCTCATTATATCACTAATGTTAACATATGATAGAATCCATTGGGATGCGTAATGTAGGACTGAGAAATTTTCCTCAATCTGCGCAAAAAATGAGCTGGCTTTTTCATATACAGAGACCTAGTGAATAAAATGTCTAATGCACTGCAGTTCTCCGATAAAATACATCGTGCTCCAAAATTATAAGATATGACACCATCAAGCCCAACCTTAATCGAAATTAACTCGCAGATAATGACAGAGCAAGTATCAAGCTATATTATAGCACTTAGAAGGAAGATTACTAATAAAAATTCTGTTGCTCGAACGAGTTTCTGTAAGGCTATCGTTAGTACAGACCCATACTGTATATTTAGCAATGCGACTAATAAAGTTTCAGAACTAAGATAATCTTCGTGATGAGTTAGTTATCTTTAAATTTTGGATCAACATAGAAATAAAATTTAATGGTCACCCTAAAGGATCAATACAGTATCTTAGAGATTGAAGTTTAATCTCCCGAGGAATCAGAATTTAAGTTTCTGGAGAGATAAAATACTGTATTTCTTAAATCTTTGATTGCTGTCCCAACTGTGTGGGGAAAAAAAAACGATATTGAGACTTTACGCTGTATAATTTCTTGAAGTAGTTAACTAAATTGGTTTGTCTTTTAATGTGCAGGGGCTGAAATTTGGTCTGAAATAGGACTATCAAACAAGAATCAAATGGATTCAGAAATAGCTGTTCTTGTATATAGGGATATACAAGAAGGGTAACTATTTTTGAACCATAAAATAATTCTAGTGGCATTAATTTATACATATTCTCATTTCTGATGAGATTAATTTTAGTTAACCATTTTATTTTATCTTTACCAGTTCACTTGCGCACACATTTTCGTAAAAGGCCTTTTGTTTTGTAATTGTAGAGAGTCTTAACAGTTGAAGCGAGTTATTAAAATATTTATATTGAATATGAGATAAATGAATATATAAAAAGATATTCTACATGGTATTTATTCTTTATGGTTATTTTGCTATTATTAACACACATAATTATCCTTCGGTTATTAGTACGAAAATGCAGTTAGATTGTAATTAATACCCTTACATATTTTAAACTGACTAAATGAAAACATTTTTGAAATTAAATTTTCAGCAATAATTTGTCTTAAATTTATTTTGTTGAAGTTATATATTTTAAAATTTTAAAACAGATTTATAATAAATGTATTCTGTGTGAGATAGTGGAATAACAAAGTCCAATAAAAATATAAATATTTGTTTGATTTATTTTAATTTTGTATTTACAGAAGATGGGTTTCAAGCTTAAATTGTATTGGTTTGTATTGAAAAAATAAATTTCTTTTAGTATAACAATATTAAAATCTGAACATCAAGTTTGTAGTAATTAAATAACTTACAGTAAAATAAACAAGAAAGTAAATATAAAGAGATTTTATAATAATTCAAAACACAAACTATTTACTTCATAGTATACGGAATTACACTCAATATCAATTGAATAATTAATTAAAGAACTATTTAATTAATTGGAATCAAATGATTTATTTCATATTTTGCACAAAATTATTACAATTATTAGGAATAAAAATGATTGAAATGCAGCAAAATATATTTTACCGTAAAGTAAATTAAATAAGGAGTTTGTATTTCAAATAATTTTTATTTATTTTCTTCATAATTTCTACAAATTTGACATACCTACATACTTAGAATTTAAAAACATCATATTTTGGCTTATTTCATACTTTAAGATTAACGTTATTTCTAATAAACATACTTTCATGATCAAAATGTATTTTCAAACTAATCTTTCTTACTAGTACTTAGTAAAATAATTAATTCTTGCTTTAAATTCCAGTTGTTTATTATGGCCAAAATTTATCTGAAATAACATTTACGTAAATATGAGCTTCACTTTTCTAATTATTTGTATTATTAAAGATCATTCAATGTAAATTAAATTTTAAAAATTAAATCATTTCAGCTTACTCCTGTTTTAAATCCTTTATTAATTAAACTATTTCACAAAATATCGCTTAGTTCAGTCAATCCAGTTCATATTATAAAAAAGATTCTATTTAAAAATTAATCATATTTTGAAATTTAAACTTATTAACCTTCCTTTTTAAAAAAATTAAAGAAAATAAATGTGAAAAATTTCTGTTCATTTGGGAACATGATTCAATTTGCTATAAATTTAATTTCAATTTAATGAATTTATTTATGTTACAATACAATTGGAAGAGATTTCCTTTCACTAAATTTGAAAAGTTACTAAATCTAAGAGATGAAATAAGAAATTTATAATTAGTATTATATTATTAAAGAAATTTGTTAAGAAATTTACATAATCTTAAAGAAATTTATAAAGAAAAATTACATTATTAAAGAAATTTATAAGATGAAATAATAAAAAGTCATTGGTAATTTCAGAATTATTGAAGGAATTTATGGTGTTTACATTAGGACCTAAATGATTCATTGAATTATTTTATAATCTGTGTAAATAAATCAAATTCCTGTTTAGGAAATTAAAATTAAATTTAATTAAAGTATTGAAAAGCAACTTCTAATAGAAAATCCAGAATAGAATAAAAACGTTTTTACTTTACGAATATTATTTCCAGAGTTGTACAAACTTTAAATATTTTATGTGACATGTCTTTGTGTTTTACAAAATTCTTGATTATCCAGTTGGCTTTTAATTCGATGAGTATAATTGTAAATCGTTATTAATCAATATCGTTATTAATCGTTATTTAATCAAAAACATTATCGAGAATAATTTTAACAGCAGTAATAGCATAGTCAATTTTTCAATATTTTAAACTTTAGGAAGGTGAATTAAAAGCTGTTTAATGCATTTATTTTGCCTTTATATAAGCAACAAAATTAAAAATATGCAGCTATTTCTTTTTCAAGTTTTTTTGCTTTTAAATTACTTATACTTAAACGTATTATATTTCCAACAATACAAGATAAATAGGATTTCTATTAATTAGGTATATCATGCAATAACTAATATTAAATTCTACCATTACTAAAATTGTCTTTTGTACCCGTATATTATTAAAAATCGCAAGTGCGCAATACAGGCATTTTTGTAAGTTATTCATTTCTTTTGCCTTGGAAAATGTCTAGGTAAATTCGATACATGTTCTAAATTTCATGTCTTTCCGTTGGTTGGCAGGAATGATGGATTTCCATTAATGAGTCTGGTGTTCTATTTCTCTTATTCTTGAAAGGAACTTTATTTTAGGATTGCTGTTCTTCTGCAGGAGTTAGAGCGAACATATTTGGGTAGGGATGAGAAAAGTAAATACATCCTTTCGATCTGTCACCAAACAAGACACTTTTTCTAACAACTTTATTTAAGTAGAGAACCATGTTTGCTAATTTTGGAAAGACTTACATTCTACAATAAACTTTATTCAAAAACATTTTTTATTAAATTTTTAGTCGTTTATATCAACTTTCAGGGCTTCCTTTAATTTGTTAATTTTTAAATTATTAAGAAATTTTAAAAGATAAGAAATATTAAGGTTTTAACTAAGAAATTTTAAGAATTATTAAACTTTTCCCGAATAGCTTAAATAGTCAATTTTATTTTGTCATATATGTACTGAATATTTTTTTAAGTTTTATTTGAGTAACATTATTCAGTACATGTATGAAAATATAAAATTAACAATTTTAACAATACAAACATTTTACTTAAATGTTTGTTATTATATAAATAAAAAAATTCAGTAAAGATACTTATTGCCTTCTACAAAGACAGTTAAACAACTTAAGCAAACAAAAATGACAGAAAAAAACTGCCGTACTTCAAGTTAGAAATTAGTCTTTTCTTTTTATAGTACTCGCAATTGTCGCTACAGTTTCTTGCCGTATGCAGATGCACTGGTATATAATAGATTTGACTCCAAGTTTGACATTCATCGCCACAAACTCATGAAGTAACTTTCACATGATTTGCATGTTTCCATCTAAATATTCCATTTTGAATGACCATCATCATATTTGTGTACCTTGTCAGATCATGAAAATACCTATATGTTTTTCAACAATTTTCAAATGAATAATACTAAATGTTTGATTGATGTTAAAAATGTGCTCATATAAAGGTTAAGTAATCATTGCATAGTTAAGTAATTATAAACTTCTCTATTTTATATTAAATCAAGGCAAAATTTCCAGGCAAGTTTTACTTAAATAGTTTTACAGCTTAAGTAGTTAATTTATACATTTAAGTTGTAAAAATAGTTGTAAATCTTAAATAATAAAAGCACATTAAGTTTTACTCGAATAATTTTTACTTAATTTATATTATATAGAGATACAATACACACATCATTACATTTCTATTAATATGTTAATAGAAAATAAATTTCCTTTCCTGAAGAGTTTTTTTTTTCTTTTCTTATTTTTTTCCAGCAAAGTGATCAATACGTTTATTTTAAATGTTGAAATCTTTTTATTTAATTAATTCAATTAAATGAAATTTAGAATACTTTTGTATATTAATTTTTCATATAAAAGAATCTTGTATTCAGAAAATTTTGATTTTGTACAAATTTCTACACAAAGTTTAGATTTGTTGCAAACCCTAATTTAGATCCTTTATTATTTCTAAATTTGAATGTAAAAAAAATGAAAAATTTATGAAAGTAAAATTACAATGAAGAAAAATTAAAGAAGTGAGATGTCTTTAAAGGCATTTAAGAAATAAGCCTTTAAAAAAACAAATGTAGGAAAATAAACTGTTTATTTTGCATACAAATTTAAAAAATCATTTAAATTTCCCTGGAGTTCTTAATATTGTTGGTAAGAAAGTTTCCTTATTAAATATTAAGAAAAATATTATGTAAATATAATTTTATTTCAAACATCAAGTATCTTTTGTACGTAATGCTTTTATTTTTAAATTTTTATTGTAATGCTACAAAAGTAAAAAAAAAATAAATAAAAAAAAATAAAAACAATAAAATAAAAATAAAATTAAAAAAAACTTGTAATTCGTTTTTGCATTTATATATAAATTAATGCCTAGACTAATTCTTTATTTCCAATATATTATATCTAATCTAATCTTCGTCCTCAATATATTATTTTTCTTCATAGTTAAATTTTAGAAAATATTTTCCAATTCAAATAATTTTAGTTTTATAAACCTTCTTTTTGATCAAAATGAATACAGTGTAATAAAATTAGCACACGAATGCAGGAATTTCTTCTGGAAGTTATAACATTATAATTCATTTATTCAATTATTTATTTAGCATGCAATTAAAAAAATATTACATTCTTAGCAAAAAAACAAACCTGAAAAATAGTGTTTTATACAAAATAATTTTATTTGAAAAAAGAGTTGAATGTTGAGAACTTCCTTTATCAACATTCAAACTGATAAAATTAATTCAATTATCTCTATATTTCTTGGAACAACTCTTAATAATAAACAATAGATTAATTCATTATGCAAGTAATAACAACCAGGTAGACCGTTTATTTAAGTCAATTTTATATTATGAAATCCTTTTTCTAGATATTTATATTTTTAGTTATTTCATAGAATAATATATTTATATGTATATTAATAATATGTATATTTCAATACAAAGAAATTTGATAAAAAAATTCTTCATTTCTTAGAAATACTAAAAGTTATTTTTAAGAAAGATTAATACTTTTATGTTTGTGAAGAAAATAAGCAATTTCAGTAAAAAAAAGTATTTATTCAAAAAGTATTTTATCAAACTAAAATCGCTAATTCTTTGCAGTATCTTACTACAGAATTCTAAGAGTAAATAAAGAGATTAAGTGGTGATATCCTCTAAAGAATCTTTGAATCCTTATTGAAATTTATGCATCAACTTTAACAATATTATTAATCGCTAGTTCTCTTATATTATTAAAACAAATTTAAAATTAAAATAAAATGCATTCCAAAGTGATTTTCATCTAATAAATATCTCTGTTAAAATTATAATTTACGTGATAAAATAATATTTAGCAGTCAATACTATAAGCATTTTTAGTAATAAAACATTTTCAAAAATGCTGTCTTTAATGCAGATAAAGTTGTTAAAGCGATATATAAAATAATCATTTTCTTTTAGAAGTTAAGAATTTAATGCAGGAATTTTTTTAATGAAATATTTATAATAGTTAATTCAAATATATTTATAGATAAATTTGGGGAGTAAATTTATTATGATTTTTAGATTTTCGTCTTACAAGGGCATATATTCGAAAATAATAATTTGTTTATGATGCATAAGTAAAATTAAATTTTCACACATTACACTTAATGCTTATTATATTGACTTAATTGAATTAATAAATATTGATGACGCCGAAAATATTTCCAAAAGCACATACAGATTATATAATAACGTTTAAATGTAAACTATGCTCATTATTTTAAGTAATATGATTTCTTAAAAGTAAATAAACAACCTTCGATTGTAACATTTTAATAAACAATTATTAACATGACAAATGTATTTATGTTAATTACAATTTATTTTGCATTTGTTTAATAATTTATTATGCAATTTATGTAATGTAGTTAAGATAAAAAAATACCTGTACACTTATTATTATATAACTGATATGATATATGATACATAAAATTTCAATCTCAAACAAGTTCCAGTTTAGAAAATATGGAAGAATTAATGTAAAAATTTATACACATTTTCAAGTATAATAAAAATATCAATCTTTTTAGAAAAAAAATGGTTAAATTCTTTTCCCTGCAAGAGAAAGTAAGACTTAATAAAAGTAAAAAAAAAAGTAAGGACTTCTTTTTTAATTATCTGGGAAACATGTCTAGGCCAGATAAATCCCGTCTTTTAATTGGCTACTGGAAATGATGGATACCCATTAATTACCCCGGAGAATAAAGACTATTACTTTTTATTACAACTATAACAAAATTAAACCAATAAATTGTTATTTCATGGAAAAATTGAAAAAAAAAAAATATTTAGATAATGTTGTTAAAAAGAAATTGACAGTACTAATTTACTGGTATTTCATTGAAAAGTTTTAAAATCTTCTAAATAAAGTTTAAAAAATTCATTTACGATTTTAAAAAGTTTCTTCAGCAAAAAATATAATTCTTTCAAATTATTTTAATTTTTGTCAAATTTTCATTGCACTGAAAAATGAATTTATAAAATTAATAATAAATTTGCATTTAAGTTTTTATCATAAATAAGAATCAGAACTAAAGTATTTTTCCTAGCTTCTGTGATTAATATATGATTTCGCTTTTAAGCAATATATTTTAAGATAACAATTAGAAAATTTAAAATTTTAATACTGCAGATTCTCTCGAGTGAATTCAAAGCTATCATTGTATTTTAGGAAAAGAATATTTGCTTCCTGTTCTCAATTGGTGAATTTTATATACATGGAATTATTTTAAACTGAGATCTTAAGAGGGTTTAGAAACTCTATAAATATCTACAATCAAAATCAAAATTGATTAAACTTTTGAAATAAAATCTAAAACATAACCTTTAAATTAGCAACTTGGATTTACAAGGGTTACTTCTTTTTACATCATAAACACTTTAAAATTTATATAAAATTTATATATATATATATATATATATATATATGTATGTACTTTAAAATATAATTTTCTATTAAGGCAAAAGCTCGAAGGAATTTTCCACTTGTAATATTCTAAGACTTTAATTAATTTAAGTATAGAATTATAGAGAAAGGAAAACGGGATGATTCTTAATAAATAACACATTGAAAAATAATAATAGACCAGTTAATTGCTGTTTTGAAACGAATAATTAAAAAATATCGTAATGTGCACTCTTTCGTCGTTTAGGAAATTTTATTATATTTAGTTAAATTATGAATGTTAATGACTACAGATAAAATTTTTCTTTTAAACACTTTTAAGCTATTTTGAATTTAAGAAACAAATCAATATTAAGCTTTTAAGAAAGAGTCTAGAAATATATGATACAAAAAATCTTCCAATAATGTACAAATTTGTGATATATGCCATTTTGTGTCATATTTCCTTATTCTTCCACAGTATAAATATTGTATATTGATAGGTTTTGGGTTAGATAGAATGCTTTTGAACAAATTTCCTTTTAAATTAAGATTATAATTTACTAAAATTTAAATAATTTTCTGCTTTTAAATTTAGATTGTTTTTTTTTATTGTAAAAAAGAATTGTAATGGAAATTTGAAGGAAGTTTATAGGATATCATAGGAAAACTATTGTTTGTTTCTATGATTTGATTTTTATATTTAAAAATTTAAAACTGTATAAAAATTTTAATTTTTAAAAGTAAAAGTATAAAATATTTATAAAAACCTTAAAACTGAATATATAATTTAAGTTTTTAAACGTAGGAGTTTAAAATATCCAAGAAATAGCAAAAACATGTAAATATACACACATTGTATATATATATATATATATATATATAAATGTGTGTATAGGTAAATTATATGTACACGCATAAAAAATATATGAGCAGATATATATTTAAAAAAATGATATATATTTAAAAAAATTAGTTTTTAATTAAAAATTAAATACAAATATATTTACAATTAAAATAATGTAATAAATACGATTAAATAACGATATTTAATTAATATCATAGCAATTATTTTATAAATGTACTTAAAATTGCTTAATATATTTTACCACTATATATTATATACACCTTTTTATAATATCATTTATAATTTTGTAAAAAATATAATAATTGTTATCAATCTTACATAAAATCATAGCATTGGAAATTACAAATAAATAATATTATTTATGAGTTTCTTATTTTGTATTCCGTTGATTTATTATGGTAAAAGTCTCTAATTATCATTTATGATTACTTTTCAAATTTTATGAACCATATGAATTATCGTATTCAATAGAATAATTGCCCAGTTTATTTGCATACGCAACTTCCTATGATCATTGATTCTAAGTAAGAAAACTAGCGAACCATTCCTTTTACCTCAACTGGTCTATTCAGTCTACTACACATTTTCTCTTATTCAAATAGCACTGGTTACCAAATGAAAGAAGCCTTGAATGTGTTCGGTGTTAGGAGTGCAGTCATTCCGAAATAGCAAAGTACCCGTGCAGCCAAGTGCAAAATCAATGCAACTGAGTTACAATGCTTAGTTGTTATCGCATTCCAATACGATACGATTTCGATCCAGTGTGTATCCAAGGGTGGAATTGGCGAGGTTCTGAGAAATAGAGCGTTAATGCTGTTATAGCTTTCGATCATAGAAATCCGCTTGAGCACTTTTCCAGAATCTGATTTGTGTTAGTGCGCACAAAGGGAAGTATAAAGGCTTTCCTCCCTCGTGAATTTCTACTAATGAGGAGAAATCTAGCCAGAATCTCAGACTATTATTCTTTCGCATATTCACTTGTATTAAATTATTGTATTAATTTGCTCAACTATTAATTAGTTTAAGTGTTGGAGAGATATAAAAGAATAGAATGTATGGATATATAGATTTCACTGTTGAAATTTAGCCTCATTATTTCCGTTAATTTCTAATTATTGAAATATCTTAAGGCTAAAAGGAGCAATTATTTTGAGTTCTTATTGATTAAAACTGGATAGCTTGTGAAATACTTAAAATTGCGAATTATCCAAAAAAAGGTTCATTCAGTAATCTATTATTTAATTAATTAAATAATCCAATTAAGATAAATACGAAAAAATGTAGAAGAATGGGAATTTTATTTTTGTATTTTTTCTTTGCATTTCTTTAATCCATCTTTAGTCAAGAGGACATCTTAAAACGCACATACTACAAGCTATTTTTTTAATTTCACAAAACCAAATCACGATTAATTATGCTATATATATATATATATATATATATATATATATATATATATATATACATAATCAAGTGCTTGAAAAATATCTTACCAAAATATTTGGTTGTTGATTGCAATTAGTATTTTTATTTATCATTGAAATTTTATTTCTTTTTTTCGATAAAATAAATGCTTCTTTTTATATATACTACTATATCGGATTGCATGCCAAATGGGAAAAGAAGCTTGTTAATTTGCTTAATCATTTTTCAAGGTGTAAGTCGAAATGTTGTCCATTTACATTCTAGAATAGCATAATTTGAACTTTGAACTCTTTGCATAAAAAATAGTGAGCTTGCCGTCTGTATAGAATTACTCGAATATAGGATACATCCAAGTAGCAATGAGTTCGGAAAACATGTCATTCAAATTAAAAGCTTATTCATTGATATAAATGTAATCTGTATGATTGAATTTGCTTTATTTTTTTTTTCCTATTCTTGTTATAGTATTATTTCAAATAAATATCCAAACAATGTTTTTAGATATAGCCTTGCTTCTTTGAAAGACTTTGACTTTTGAAAGTAGAACACAATATTTGTCTTGTATTATAACAAATCCTTATCTTTTGCGGATCATTTTATACTTTATAATTCAGTATAATTCAATAAATATAATTCAACTAATACTTGATATAATAAACTAATACTTTATAATTCAGTACGATTACTTTTTATGGCTGGGGATATATTTCAAAACTTATCAAAACTTTTCTAAGCTGAAAAAGAAATACATAGAATATTCATGATTGAAAAAGAACATTTTATAAATAAAACTCACAAAAATGAGCATTTTCAAAGTTCAGCATAAAAAAGTAATTAAGTTTAATACAATTCTTGATACTTAATGTATTTAAACTAGTAGCTGTTAATTACATCAGAATTTTTTATTAAAACAAAAATTTTTTACATGCATCGTTCAGAGAAATAGATTAATTAAAACATTTTTACAAATCTGCCTCATTACTTTTTTCTAGAGATAGAAAACAGAATTTAACAGTATAAAAAATGACTAAGTTTATTCATTTTTATAATGTTCGAGTATTAAGTCTCAATTTTTAATTACAGAATAAGTTGTCTTTCCTTACTGAAGCTATTCCTTTCAAACTTTAATTTGATTAAGAGGATTACGTTAGAATTTAATTATTAATATTCAATAAAAAATTTAAATAAGTGTGATAAAATTTATCTAAACATAAAATATGTAAATTTATAAATTTAAAAACATATAAGTTATTAAATGTAATGTTACTATGTGTATCTTGATATTTATTCATGAATTTGTTACGACACATTTTATTCAGCTGAAAACATTGCTACGCTAGAGACATAAATAAAATATAACATTTCAGAATTGTTAAATTGTCAGAATTGTTTTTCTTTTGTTAAATAAAATTTTGACACAAGAATTAACATTTAAAAAGAAAGTTGTTCATACAATGAAAAAAATCGAATTTAATTTTTAGTAAATTTTTGTAACTGGAACTCTAAGAGATACTTAAATTAATTTGACTTGTATATCAAAACGTTCAATGCTAATGTTTCAAAAATATCAGTTTTGATGTCAGAAAAATAATGAAAAAGAGAAAATAATTGTTTATAATTAGTTTACCAAGAAAATAATAAAGGTAAAATATTTAATTTATTATCAAGCAATAACTGAAATTTTTTTGCAAGTAGCAATAGGATAAAAAATGAATATTTTACCTTAGAGCTAACTTCTCTTAGGAAAACTTAATTTATTTAAAACTTGTCTCTCTCCTAGAAAACTTCTTAGAATAAGAATGAAATAAAAAAAAATCAAATACAGAAAATCATTCCTTATAAAGCAAATGTAATTTTAGACTTAGAAATCTAAGAGCATACTTTGATATCAAGGTCTTACAAAATGTAAAGTATTTTAACTCATTTTTCACATTTTAAATTTTAAATAAATAATATGTTTATCATAGGATTTGGTGTGTAATATATATTCGTCTTTCAAAGAGCATACTCTTACAAAAAAGATTTTATATACTTTTTGGATTAAAAACCACAATTAATAAGCCAAACATTTTAAATTCTGATGAGCCAACTCATAATAACATTTATATATTTATATAACACTGGTATTGGCTTTATGGTTTTTTTCGACTACACCGCATTGGATTCTGAGTGACTCAATTAAGAGTCAAAACTCTTAAACTCTTAATGTAACTCTGATAAATTTCCAAAGTTTTCTTAAAACAGTTATTCATGAAGTACTGATCTAATGAATTCAAAAATTGTTTTGCGTGTATGATGTTGATTAGAAAACATTTTTGAAAAGCAGTAAGTTCAACCCTTGTTGCTACGCAAACTTAAGCTGTGTATGCATTAACATTTCGCTATGTATGCAACAAATAAGAATAATTGTTGATTTATAATGAAAATAGTAAACAAGTCTAAAGCCTAAATTACTTCCTCTAATGACCTAGAAGGTGAATAATAATTAGTTATACCATATTTATATAATCTAAGGATTAGAAAATATTTAAAGCATTTTTTCTCATTTTTGAGAATGGTTTTGTGTTAATACTCACTATGCAATACTAGCCATATTTAAGAATTTTTACAACGTTAATATTCTCCAAAATTTGTATTTATTCAATTACCTTTAAGATAAAGAGATAAATAGTTTTAAGTAATGCAGAGGATGTTATTTTTTAAATAACAAGATATTTTGGTACACTATTTTTTACTGTTTCTCAAAATGTTTATAAGATCTAATTCTCAATAACTAGTTTATATGAATGAGTTATTTATGTATGAAATAATTAAGTGTGAAGAAGTGAATCCATGATTATTTCATCTTGATAACTGCGAACATCTTTATATAGATTGATCTTTATTTCCTTGAATATATCGTGTTGGATAAAGAAACAAGCTTATCCATTATGTAAGTTGATGTAGAACTATTTATTACAACTAACGTTCAGAGCACTAACATGTCCGTTATCTCTGAATCAAGTATGCTTTTTCTCATTGAATAACGCCAAATAACTATGAAACTCTCAAAGGTTCAAAAGATATATATATATATATATATATATATATTGTATTACTCTAGCTTTTTATGAGAAAATAAAAAATAAATAAAAAAAAATTACAAATATGAGTTGTATCTATTAGCACAAATTCTTGACAGGATTCAATATATACATAAAATGTAAAGTGTTCA
>JAPDSC010095076.1:0-10836 GCA_026290005.1 Latrodectus geometricus | reverse complement strand
CTTCAGACTTGTTAGATCTAATTTATGATGTAAGCAAATAACGTTATTAAAATAGAGTTGTTAAAAATTTAATTTAGTTTAGAAATGAAATTGAGTTGTCATGTTATTATTGAATTTTGACTTTAAAAAAAGAACCAGCAAAGTCAAAAATACCAAAAATTAAATTTGATAAATTAAAGTCATATTAATAAAACTTAAAATTTAATCGCAAACACGTATCAAATTTAACTTTTTTGGTGACAAATTTTCACTTAAGAGTTTTTTTTTTTTTTTTTTTAAATTCAGATGCATCATGAATATAAACTTAACTATTAAAGTAGTATTTAGGATTGTTGTATGACTATAGTTATATATATATATATACTGTTTTAAAATATAATTTTATTTATAAACTATCTGCATTTGAATGTCTATTTATAAATATCTTCAGTTATATAAGCGTGACTAAACAAGAAAGAATATTTTTATAAGCACTTAAATTTTTCGAAATTTTTTTCTTAAACCTCTAAAAGTATAAACATGTATCCGCGAGTTTACATAATCTATAAAATTATGTTCTAAAAATTTTCAAAATTACATGACATGTATATAAATCATTTTCTATTTCATTTTACAGAATACTGTATTGTATTTTAATTAAATATTTTAACAAACACTTTTTTCTTAAAAAATTTAATTTTCAGAACAAAATATTTTGTCCTGTATGTAGGCTTTCATGAACAAATTCTTGAAATTGTTCTTAATCTTTCTTATTGTTTCAATACCAAAATGAAGTAGTTATACAAAATACAGTAAGAGCAAAAATAAGTAATTGTCTAAAAATATTTTTTGAAACATTTTAGTTTTTCATTAAAATAATTACACTAAAATATTTAAGTATATAATTTTTTTCATTAATAGCTAAGTATAATTATTTATATATGTAAGAATTACCTATAGTTAAATTATGTTTGCATTAAAAAAATAAAGCTATTTTTTCTACCTCCCTTATATAAAACTTGATTAAGTAATTCTAATCTTAGGAAACATGACAATTTGCAGAAATGGTATTTTTAATTGATGCAAAAGAAACTCATTTTCTTTTTAATCAAAACTTCTTGAACATTTATAAAAATCTTATAAGCAAAATAGTCAAATTTCTTATTTGGATTGTATTTTAATTTTATTGTTTTACTGAAAAAATAGGAATAGTATTAACGTTTGTTAATTTTTATATATTTAATAAGTTGCAGGAAAAAAACATTATTTAAAACAATTCAAGATTAGCCAAAAATACAAACTAAGCATTTAATGTAAAAAAGTTAATATGTGAAAAATATAATATAATAAAGCATGGTTTTCATATATTAGTAGTAAATTATAACAAACTTGGAATTGACCAATTTATTTATCGCTCTATGGAAAAAATACTTTATCCTTTAAGAAATTACTGTTTTAACTAAACATTAAACATTCCTTAGAAATTTTATTTTCTTTGCTGTAAAATTAAAAGTTTTTTCAAATTTAAATATGTTAATCAAATTAATGATAATGTTTAAGAATCAGGAGTTTTGTGAATTAAATTGTGAGAATTGTTAACATTGTAAAACATTGGCTGATCTTTACTTGAACGCAGACCCAACACGATTTTGAATTACTGCAAATTAAGCCTAATAAATTTTAACTAATGCAAGACCTAATTCATCAGGTCGCATAGGGAGATAATCAATTTGGTTACAACTAATTTATCGCTTCAGTCATGTTCATTCAAAATGCTATTGCTGATTTAAATAACATATTCATAAATTTAACATATAAAATGCTAACACTTACACATGATGTTTTATAATTACCTATTCCTAAATCTTAAGCTTTTATATATATTTACCCACAATATAAATTAAATGTGTAGAAAAACCATAGCACATTATTAATAACTGTGCCAAATTTGCTGAATAAATATGATACTTATAATTATTTATTTTAATTTTAAATGCTTATTAATATTAAGACAATTTTAACTACTTATATCTTATTAAATTTTGAGCTCAATTATTTAAATTTTTTCTAAACTATATACATGAAAATAATACTATTAACAATTATAAATTAAATTATGAAAAATATTATAGGAAACAATAGCTATATTTTACAATAGTTTAAAATTTGCATGTTCAGCAAGTAGCTTAAAAATGAAAGATTGTAAATCACTTTTAGACTTGGAGCCTCCTAGGATCATTTGGATTGTTGGTCATCTTCTAATGCTACACAGGGAAAGTCATGCTCTAAATCCAACTAAGAAAGCAGAGTTGCAATATTCTTCTCCTGTTGCTCAAGAATGAATGTAATCGAGTTTTGGACCATTTCCTTTGAGAATAATTTTTGCCAGTAAACAATGATGAGTCAATCTATAATAAATTAAATTTATTTCATAATAAGATACAATCGATCATAATCAACACACGTGAACTTGAAAACCGAGAACTCAATTATTTTCTGAATAATTGAAATTTCAGCAATTAATTTATAATTCCAAATAACTTTAAAAAAACATCAATATTTAAAGGAAAGAATAATAACAATATTTGCAGTCTCTCTTAAATGACACAGAATTTGATATTTCCTGTGTTGAAAGAAAAACATAAATTTCCTATGGAATATCATGTTCTTCTTATGTTAAGTTATATGAATTTGAAGGTAAATTTTTATTGAGTAAAAAAAGAAATTTTGAGTTTATAGTTAAAATCATTAGCACACTATGCAACATTGCCCAAAAAGCTGTTGTCTCGTAGAATTTTTTTTTTTTTTTTTTTTTTTTTTTTTTTTTATCAAAAATCATCTACGATACCACAAACTCTAACATAGTCACAACGATTTTTTACCACAAAATTCAAATACTGCCTTTTTCCTGAGACTTGAGTAAAAAATGATTTTTTATTGAGCAAAACTAGAAAAATGAATACGACGTTTTTGCTGTGAATTATACGGCACGCATATGTCACCATGAATTTAGGTGAAATCTTCCTTCGATTCGATAAGAAAAACAGTAAGTAATAATGGTAACTTGCTTACAAATGATGTAATGTAACAATTCAAACTTGGATCAAAGTCACCTGAAATACATATGAAACAAAGAAAAGACACCTGAAACTTTGCTTAACCATCTTAGTTAGTAAAATTCATCAACCATAAAAAATAAACTATTATTAAAGTTTGTTTTAGGAATAGCCAAATTTAATCCAAATGGGTATTCATATGCATCTCTCAATTTGTGCTAGATTAACAAGCTTAGACAGTACAAAACTTGAATTGAAAACCGTAACCAACATGGATAATTTTCTCGTAAAAATTATTTCTCATTTGAAGTGTTTTCCTGAACAATACAACAACAGAAATAGACCCGATTCACAGCAACATTAACCTAAATATTATGTAAGTATGAAAATACAAGATATGCAATATTCCTGCGGAAAATGTCAAGACTAGTGTATGCAACCTATAAGAAACTAGAAAATAAATGCCCAAGTCAGACTACTCTTATGTAATCATAAGTTAAATATCCTAAATAATTTTTCACTGTGAACTTTGCTAAATCAAGCAAATATCATGTTTCAAGGTTGAAAATAATTGTTCTTGAACAAATACTGAGAACGAAATAAGTATAACAAAAGGGCAGGTAATTTCAGTTACTTTCTTGAAAAAGGGAATCCTCAAACTATGCAATATACAATGAAAATATGTTGAAATGATCCTTGCTTTAAAATCTAAATTTACTATTCTTTGAAGTTGATCTATACGAATTTATTCTTGATCCTCTGCGAACAAGAATATTAAATATCACTTCCTGAATTCTCAGCAAGACCTTTACGAAAGATGAAAGTGAGAGGGTGTATTAAAACAATTTTATTGAACTTGTTGTGGTAACAGAAAACTATCTGCCATTGAATGGCAATGAGAATAACATATAGGGGAGTTGAATTCTTGCAGCAATGAAATGAGGTTCTAAAATGCTGCGACTGCAACCTGAAAGTTTATTTTAGAGTTTTCTGTATTCTTAAAAATAATCGTAAATTATGTTCTTCCAGTTTAAATATTTTTTTTTACTGTTTATATATTTTTCTCCATTTATGGAAATTAAATTTAATGTTTTTCGATAACATCCAGAGTTGTCTTATTCCAAAAACGGATACACCATTTTATTTTATAACTAAATTCTAAAATGCTGTAAATAATTTTGTATATTGAAAATACATAATCTGTATTAAAATTATTCTGAATATCCAATTATGTTGAGTCAAGCATTTTTTTTAACGGATTAAGCTTTTAAATACACTCAATAATATAAATGTATTTAAAAAGATATCATAAAAACCCATAAATGTATTAAAAGGAATATCTAGAATTAATTGAAACTAGTTTGCACAACATTCAAAATAATTACATGTAAAATTTTTAATATTATACATGTGAAATAAAGATTCATTTTTTCACACACACACACATGTTAATTTTTAAATTAATTGATAGTGCCATAAAGTGAAAATACAAAAATAAAATCATAGTTTGTACTTAACTTTTTCCAAGATATTTTTCTTTGTCAGTCTTTATTCTTTAAATTGTATTTAAGAATTTTCCGACTCTGATACAACTTCGAATATTTTCCTTTTCAAAATCTTGAATTTTGAAAAAAACAATCAATTGTTAATTACATTTAATTATTTATTTGTGTGTAAGAATATTCACATATAAAATGACAAAAAATAATTTAAAGGAATAAGATGTGCGTGAATCACTGATAAGTATTTAAATTCAGATATCTATTTTGGCGTAGATATATGATGCCTTATGTTTTATTAAAATTTATTTAACATAATTTTATGGAATTACTGAAATCCATAACTGGTAGCCTAATAAATAGGAACTTTTGTATATCGTTTGAAATTATCATAGTATTGTTTTCCGGGAACCAAGTTTCAATTACTTTTGACTAGTATTTTCTCACACGATGTAATGGGAAATTTTGCGAACAACATATCTAATATTCATACATGCAGAAATTAGAAACAAATTATGCATATCCTGAATCTGAATAAAGATTTTGAGATAACATAAGCCTATCCTCATCGAAAAGCATTTCTCTTAAACAAAATACGATAAGTCAATTTACTCTGATTTCTTACATTAAAAATAACTGACTTCAAAAAATGTGTCTAAATTTGGGCTAAATTTTTACAATATTTGTGCTGACTTATGAAATTCTCTGACGTGAACAGATTCAACGTTTCAACTTTTACATTCATAAAAACATTCCAAAATATTCTCTGATAAGTGCTTATGATTTAATACACTACTGTCCATCGTAAATGGACATTTCTGAAGAAAGCATGCAAATGACATGAAATTTATAATATGTATTAGGAAAGGTTAGATTAGCAATTGATAAGAATTTCAACGCAGATGCACATCATGCATGCCTGCGGCACCTCTTCAACCACTATTTAAGGCTTGAAAATTCCGACGATTTCAAGATTGGAAATTGCGTTTTTCTTGTGTTTTTTTCTAAAAAAACGATTAATCATGCCTCGTGGAAAACTACGATTATTTTTTTATCAAGTGTCCGAGTTCGACAAAAGACGGATTGTGGCCTACTGAGATAGTGGATTAACTTTCCGGGAAATCCGTAGTCATGTTGGAAGAAATCAAACAATTATAATGAGGATATGTGATCGTTCGGAGGCAGGAGGGTACAACGGACCAACATATTCGATTTCATTTACCTCAGTGCAACGGCAAATTGTGCGCATGGTAGAGACGGCTGTCTCAGCCACATCAAGTACCATAGCACAGCACATTCAGTCTGTAACGCATCATCCATTGTCTCCGCGTATCATTAGACATCGTTTACAATAGAGTGGTCTGTCTGCAAGATGTTTATTGTTTCGTTTCACTTGACATAGGACCACAGACGTCTCCGCCTCTAATGGTGCGATGAACGACAAATTTGGACTGCAGAATAGAAATAATTTTGACAGAAGCGTGACTTATAAGTCACGCTTCTGTCAAAAACACCTGATGTTCGCATTCGAATCCGGAGACACCATAGATCGAAGTTGCTAAACATGCACCACCACACTGGTCCTGCACTGGGAATAATGGTAAAGGGCGGTATTGTATATCACTCTTGCACTCCTCTAGTACTTTTAACAGGCAGAGGTACATCTTCGAGGTGTTGGATCCAGTTGTCCACAACCATATTTCAACAGGAATTTTCCTTGAACTCATGACACGCATTGTTCAAGGATTCTTCGTCAATTGCCAGATTGAATTGTTTCCCTGGCCAGTTTGCTCATCGGATTTTTCACCGATAGAGAACATGTGGTCCATGGTTGCTCACGATTGACCCAGATTATATCCTCAACCACCACACCAGACCACATTTGGCAACGCGGGGAAGCTACTTGGTGTGCTATACCCCAAAAACACATTCAAATTATCTTTGAATCAATGCCGAGGTGTGTGGCAGCGGTGATTTCCAACAATGACGTTTACTCTAGCTACTGATTTTGGCAGGAACCAAACTTCACAGAAGTCTATAAATTTAATCATTTGATACTTAGTCAACATGTTGTCAACAAAATAAATTTTGTTGTGATATCTATTATCTTTCTTCGTAATGATCCCTATAATCCTTATAATGATATTAGTTTTCCTTCTAGTTCAATTATGTTACTATATTTAGATTCATGTGATTCCTCAAATGTGTTGTCAATCAAACCTTTTGCGCAGCGAATAAGCAGGTATTTCGTAATCACTATGTATCCAAAAAAATGTAAATGTCATTAAAATTTATTGATAGATTAAAAACAATTTGATTAAAAATGCATTGCTTTTTATTGTTATTTAATTATGATTTTCTTTAATTATAGATTATCCTAATGAAAAATCAAATCGCATAATCTATCAAAACTTGTGAATTAACCTTTATCTTGAATAGAAATACTTATGTATAACGATTGTATTTAATTATGTTATATTAGTTCAATATAATGAATTTTTTTCAATATCTCTTTTTATTAAGAGTTTTACTTTTTCTTTTACATTTTAATTATTCCATAGTTTTTTATGCATGATAATAATGTAACATATAAATAATGTAACTGTGTCTGAAGGAAGAATGGTTTACACTAGTTACTAAAAATTAAGAAAAAATCTCGATAATAGCGATAACTCACCAAAAAATAATCAACATTCTCCATGAAGTGTGATTATACTGGTAAATATAAACAGCTGAAAAATATGGCATCATGCATAATATGCAATGCTGTCAGAATACATAATTTGTGAAAAGCTTAAAAATGAATATCTCAGAGAAAAGGCAGAAATTGTAGCTGCGTGTCTAAGATTAGATATCTGTCATAATGAAATTGTTACAATGGTTTCCAGCACCATTTGATGGAATTATTTCGATGGCGAGCTATTGAGATAGAGGCAGGACGAACTCAGATAAAAATGACAAGGTGGCTGATTGTCGGTCTCTCTGTAATTCATAGACTTTGGCAATAATTTCTAACCATGGATTCGGCATCTAAGAGATTCAGCTAGGGATGAGTGCTGATGACCGATATTTGTCATTATAAACAAGAAGGAATAGAACCGCAACTGCGGCTGAATTCAGATATTCCCTTGCTCCAAATCCGGAATGTCGGTATCTTTTGGAGAGAAAGTAGAAGTCATTTTCATTGATTCAAATATCCTTAAAAGAGTTGCATACTGATCAGTCAACATCTGCATTTAGGATGGTATCTCTTTGTGTGTGGACATACAAACCTCTATGTCTATTCTGTAGAAATTTTAATGTTCATATTTATAGAGAGGATATCCTGGATGATTATGTGAACCCTTATGCCGGGGCGATATGTGATGTTTTTGTGCTGCAGGATGATAATGTAAGGCAACACGTGCTTGCGTAATGGGTGCTTAACTTGACCTAGAAACAATTGAGCTCATGCTGTAGCCAGCCCTATCACCAGAACTTAACCCAATCGAGCCTCTTTGAGATACTCTAGGAGGACGTGTAGCAGCTCCCAATCCTTCTCCTAGGACCCTAGTCATGCTTTCAACTACTTTATTACAGCAATGACTGGCAATTCCTACACAATTAACAGACCGTATAATTGAGAGCTTCACACATCGTTGCATGAGCTTTATTGCTTTTCAGGTAATCATAACCCATATTAAAGGTTCTTTTCCCATATAAAATTTACACCTCTAATTTACTCATTGTATACATATGCTAATTTTTATGATTCCATAATTTTCTGATTTCCTTTTGTGATATTGTGATATTTGTGATATGTTCTTAATTTTTGATAATCAGTGTTATTGTTATAAAAATAAGCGTTATTATGAGATATAAACATAAGCGCATAAGTATTTAATGTAATATTTATGAAAAATAAATATATGAATAACAAATAAAATTATCATACAACTTTTTCATTAGGACTTCTATAACTAACTGTTCCAAACACCAACTAAGCATTATAAGATATACTTTAATCTAGTTTATAATTTTTAATTTTTATCAAAAATTATAATCTAGTTATATGCTTTAACAAGATTATAAGTTTTTCCTCAATAAAATTCATATTATTTAATAGAATAATGTTGAGTGCAATTATAATACACATTATAAGAGCAATAAAAATAAGAATAATAACAATTATAACTCCAAATTAAATTCCTATTAATTATTCATATTATTATTTGAATAAGTTGATGTATGTATGTACTTTATTTATTGCTATAAAAATTTTTGCAAACATAATTATGTATTAAAACCAGAGTGCCTTATACTAATTGTAACTAAATTCTAAGTCATTTATACCCAAGTCAGGTTACTCGGAAGATGAAAATTCTAGAACAAGTTTCTGTTAAGATTCGAGAAATTTGTCTACTTCCTAATAGGTTTAGTTTGTAAACTGCTAACCATTCAAATAGTTAGACATGTATATTACTGCACTTGTTCTTAATTTTAATGTAGCTTTACTGCAAACTTTACTGTTTTTAGATAAACAAAATATTATCTTTTATTCATCATTAAATATATATAGTATTTCTAATAGATTAATTCTCATTTCGTAGAAAATATGAGTATTTAGATTTAATTTATATATTTGAATAAAAGAAATGCAGAAATATGTAGAAAAATATTTTACCTCCAGGTGGTGCTGCCATCTGTGAGCCAAAAGTTGTACTTCGACCTTCGTATGAGGGTTAAATTAAAAATTGTATGAGGATTCTATTAACGTAAATCTTCGTATGAGGATTCTATTAAAAACGGAAGACTCTCTGACTTCATTCGCTTAGTCTCTCTGACGGGTGGGCTTGGCGTTGCCAAGCCATTAACAACAACAACAATAATTCTTTACACTGAAAGAAAATAATTTCAGAATATTGGAGATAAATTAGTAACAGTTTAAATATTATAAATGAAATAATTTCATTCCCTAAAAACGATTTGCTTAACAAATGTTTGTTAGTAAATTTGGAGTGAAAATCAATTTAAAATGTTTAATATGTTAGCTTTTCAAAATTAAAAATTAATTACATTTCACATTACTTATAACTGACACCATTTTACGAAAATGATGAATTTTTTTAGAAAATTTAAAGAAAAGCTAGAAAATGCGGTAAAATGATGCTATTTACATTTTGAAACTAAATATTCTAAAATATTTTGTAATACTCTCTTCTAATTGTAATAATTGTTTTGTAATAATTTCTTCTCTTTCCACATTAATTTTATTACTTATTAATTTATACTGAATGCTTCCTTCCATTTATTAAACTTTAGTTATTTTTAATAAAATATTTAATATTTTTCATTACATTTTCTTAGAGGTGATACTGAAACAGAAAGGGGTTTATAATGTAAATATATATTTAAAAATAGTGGAGTTATGATCGTTTATGAAATTCCACTCAGTATTTAATTTGCTTTTATGCATATTAAATGTTGAAAAGTTTTGGTTTTATCACTTTATAAAATATCACGGAACAAAAGTGTATGAAGTTCATAAAAGAAATCACCAAGTAAGATAATTTTATTGAAAACATACCAGCTTTCTAAATAGATGGGACATTATCTAACTTATCTCGTATAAAAACCTAATAAAAGAACGTTTTCTGAGAGTGAGTAAACTATTATACGTGCGAAAAATTTAAATGAGAGAATTTTTATGTTGTAAAATAAATAAAAAATTTCCACACGCACATTCTATTTTTATTTTTTTTTTCAAACTTTACACTTAATGAAACAGATTATGCAAGTAAAATATACCCATGTAATAAAACATGTGTAAGCAATATATGATTATATAAATTTCTGCATTATCTTAAAAGAGTACAGCTAATTTTCATATTTTCAACTTTCTTTATTTTGCTATAAGTTATAATAAGTTGTCAAATGTATCAACTACTTATTGCAAAGAATAATTTCAGTTGCTGATTCATATGTGGAGTAAATCCAATTGCTGACGGAATAATTTCAGTTATGGTACAATGTTTAATAATACATTTTTACAACTTATTATATTTAATTTAAGCTTCATTTCATTTAAAGCCATCGTTTCAACCATGTTTTTCACTTTGTTAAATTAGAGTTATATAACATTTTATTTCGCTTAACTTTTTAACTTTATAAAACTAACAAATCATCAATTAGGCAGTCTTGAAGATAATATTTCAAAGTTATAAATACTTTTTACATGAATAAAGCTATTCTTATAAAATAAATGATATTGATCAATTATAATCAGCATTTCTTTCTTTGGTAAAATTGAGTTAAAATATTTC
>JAPDSC010095074.1:0-11548 GCA_026290005.1 Latrodectus geometricus | reverse complement strand
AATAATACCCTTCAAAAAGATACTATAACCTGAAATAATATTTTATTCAATTGCATGAACCTTTCTTCATATTCTTATAGTGTGTACATTTAAAAGTATTAAGATCTATTTTACTAATTTGTAGATTGATATTCATGTGAAAGAATATGCTTTGTTCACTTTTTTCCAACATTTTTAGTCTTTTTTTAAAATAAAAGTTAGTTTTTAAGTAATTTTTAAATTAAGAGTTTTTTAACTACCAGTATAAGTAAATTATGATTTAAATCAAGAAGAGTTTATTTTGGTTTATTAAATTTTTAGTCAAAATAATTCTGTATTCTAATATTTTTTTAAATTTCTTTATTTGTGAAGTTAAACTAAAGAAATATTGAAGAAACTTTTAAAACTGAGTTTTTACAAAATTTTAATATTTAGAGCTGTAGAGATAGAGAGTTAGAAGGATTTAAAGAAAACAGAGCAACATCATGTCATAGTCTTCAAATATCACAATTACAAGAAGAAGTCATTGTACTACGAGCTGAAAATGCTGCACTGCAAGAACAGTTAGCGAGACAAGAATCAGAGCTTGGTCAAACTAGAGCAGTTTTGATCAGTTGTAGAGAAGAAAGAGATAGGTGTCAAAGAAGGGTATATGTTTATACAATATTTTAAGCTTTCTCTCATGTTTATCAGCAAAAATTACTGTGTTTATGAAGTTTTCTGTCTATAGTATATTTTGAATAAAAAATATTTATTTCCATAATTAGATGTTGCTAATTGACTGAGGAAACAAAATAATGATATTCTAATTAGAGTTAACAGTTGAATTAAAAACTGCTAAAAACAAATTTTATTTTTGTTTGTACTGGAATAAAGTTTAATTTGTAAATTAATGTCCCAACATGCATACCAGTTTCTTATTCAACAATTATGTTATAATTTTAATATTACTAGATTTTTATAAATTGTAGTTTCACAAAATTTTTAAAATATATCAAAATGAAAAATAATTTTTCAAATTTAGTTTTTATTCAGTACAAATTCATTTTTCTTTTTAAGTGTATGCAATTTTATTTTGTGCTTAAGATCAAATTTCTTATCAGTTTTCCTAAATAATTAAATGTGTTAAATTTCAAAAATAAATTGCAATTTTTTTTATCATTGAAAATGAATTGTACTCACAAATTATAATATATAACCATGTATCATTAAATAAATTTTAAAAAAATAAATCACATTGCAAATGTCAATTAAAAATAGTATTTATAAAAGTTTTTTTTACACATATTTAAATTTCCCATTTTATTTATCTATTTTTTTAATGGAAAAGGTAGTAATGAACTTAAGCTTTTAGACTAGCATACAATATTTTATTTAATATCTCTGTTAAATACAATTATAAATTGAAATTTTAAACATAATTTTGTGTTAATATTTTATTTTCCAAAATGCTTACTTTACATATATTTTGGTAAGAAAATTTTCTTTTTTTTATACATACTTTATTCGCCTTTTTGAAAAGTTTTAAGTAAATGAAAATCTAATTCCCAATTTTATCTAAATTCTTCCTCTTAATACTGTTAAAATCAATGATATATAAATTTTTTCAACCTGATGTATATATCTTTTTTATTTCATTACTCATCAAATATGTATCAAAATTGTAAAAGAAAATTTTAAATTAGAAAAAACTATAACTATGAATTTAAATAGTCCACAGAAGTGTACTTATAAAATTTACTCTGAATATTTTTCTACTTCTATTATATTAAAAATTTTTTTCTTTCATTAGAGAATTTCTATATTAATTGTATCTTAAAAAATAGTGTATCTTATTTTGAGACATAATATGTTTTCAGGTACGTGAAGTCCAGTCCAAGCTTGCCAGTTTACAGTCCCAAAGCTCGCAAGGTTCACAAACTGGCAGCTCTCCAACTAGAAGTAAAAGTCCACATATTAATCCTACTACAGGAGAAAGAACTCCTACTTCACGTGAAGATGTTCCTATAGCTAAAATGGCTGAGCGTGTTAGACTGAAAAAAGTTGAAAGTGGTGATCGCCATATTTTAGGTTCAGAAATATCCAGTTTAGGGGTAAACATAATTAAAACTTCTTTTTTCTTTCAATACTTCTTTCACCTAATATTCAAATAGTTTAGTAATTTCAAATAATGCAATTTACTTATTTGGTTTGCAATATTGAAATTGTTTATCTGCTCTAGAAAACATTCGCTTAAGTTACGAAAACATAATGTTGATTAAAATGTTTTCATTTGAAAAAAAATTATAAAATAAATTCTTTATACTTTTCAAATTTTTGTTATAGTAATGATATATCGATTGTTCTCTGTTTTTAGCTTTCTACTACAAAAATGGCAGAACATCTAGCACAAAATGTTCATGAAGAATCACATGCTCAAGAAATTTTTCAGACTCTTTTCTCTACCGGCTCTCCTGTTCCAGAAAATAAAATCAAGGAATTTGAAGTAGAAATGGAAAGGTTGAATAGCAGAATTGAACATCTTAAATCTCAGAATGACCTTCTTAATTTAACTCTTGATGAAAGCAAAGGACACTGTGACAGATTAAGTGTTTTAATTGGAAAGTATGAATCTAATAATACTGCTCTTCAACTAGCCTTGTCATATAGCGATCAAGCTATTGAGACATTTGAAATACTGTTAGCATTGTTGGAATCTGAGCAAGATCTATTGCGTGCCAATTGTAAAGCTGTTGGTCTAGGTACTTTTTTTTAATAATAATATTTATACCCAGGTTCTTATTTTACTATAAATATTCAATTCAGAAGTAAAATTAGACATTTTATAAATTTGTCTTCGAAATCATTAAAAATCGCTTAAATAAAATTATAAATATTTAGTTATTTTTTAAATCTTTTTCACTCAATCATTAATGTTCATTATAATTTAAGTCTTTTAAGCAATTTATAATAAATTTTGATGGTTTAAAATGAAATTAAAATTTATTATTATGATTTCAAATGAATAATTAAAATTTATCATAGTGATTAGTAACTGTTTAAATTAAATGCAGATTTATAATAATATATCAAAGAATAATATTCTATTAAATTATCTTCATTTTTAAATAGAATTAATGAAAAATATGATTTATAATTTACTTGTAAATAAATTATTAATTTAAATTATTTTAGTTGTATAAAATGTTTATGTTTGTTCAGTGATTCATTTTAACTTAATATATAAATTTGAGCAGCATTTAAAATAATTTTCTTTGATATTCTCTGAAGAATTATGCCATTTAAAGAATTTTTGTTACTAAAATATATATTTCAGGTGAAAAAACAAATAGTAAATATAATAACGATATTGTGAGAAGGTCTTCTTTCTTATTTGAAATTATTAAATAATACCTTTATTTGTGTAAAAAATTGTTTCAGAGTTAAGACATTGAAAATGAAATAGATTTTTAAAACTGTGAAATAATTAACTAATTTGAGGTGTCAGAAAAAAATATAATTTTATCTTTGATATAAGAAGTCTACAATGTGTATTCGGAGAAATCATTTTGTGATTTAGAGTTTTGCTTTTAAGTTTTTCTACGAAAATAATTGCCTTTCATTTTTTATTGGTTTTATTCAGTCAAATCTGAAGATGAAAACCAAAAAAATATTATGGACCTCTTGACCAAATCTCAGGAAAATAGAAAAGGAGCTGAAAATGTTGCCAGACATTTTTTGCAGAAATTGGATCGGAGTTATGGTATTCCTTCAAGAGGTGCCTGTCATGTCAGTCCATGGGAAGATCTTTCCTCTCACAGTCATACAACAAGGCAAGTCTTTATATCTAATTATATAATAAATAATAATTTTTACTGTTAAAAAATTTAAAAAGTAACTGTAAATTTTCAGTTTATTTCACTAAAATCAATTTTTATAATTTCTTATAAAAAATACACTTGGGGGGGATCATTAGAAAAAGCTTAAAGCATTTGAAATAACCAAATTATGTTTAAAAAGAATGAATTTTATTCTAATTATACTAAAATCACATAATGTAATTTAAAACATGATTATCTTATATTTCTAGAGAAAATTTAACTTTTTTCTTAATCACAAAATTTTTTTCATCTTTTTATCTTATTGCGACTATGAAAATTTAGGTAAATGAACATTTTAAAATTCTTTTCATGTATAAGTTAATATTTTATTTATTATCACGTAAATGCTTTTAAAGTTATATTAAATATTATGTATGAGTTTGTATTATTTTGAAGCAAAATCATTTAAAAAATATATAAATATTTTATTGTTTAATTGATGTAGCACTTCCAGTTCTGTATCTAGTAGCTGTGATAGTGGTATAGAGTTTACTAAAGTTGATGAACGAAGACTTAGAGATTATATTATCCAGTTGAAAGCTGATAGGGCAGCCATTCAAAACACTGTGGTTGAGCTAGAAAGTATTCATGTTGACCCTCTAAATAAGGATCCACACACAATTATCGATGCTCAAAAATTGGATCTGGAGAATGCCGTCCTTATGCAAGAATTGATGGCAATGAAAGTGAGTAAAATAATTTTTCTGTATCAATACAAATGAATATAAATTAATGATAAATAAGTTATTTTCATGATACTTTCAAAATTCACCAAAGCAGCATTTTCAAATAATTTAGTTGTTATCAAAAAAAGAAAGAAAATCCATTTAACAGTTTACAATAGTATAATATTTATAGACATTTCATTGCTAAATTATATGTGTATTATAGAATGTTTCTAAATGAGTGATTACTCATCTGCAAGCGATTTGAAATACATAATTATGTTTATTATTTAATATTTTAGTGAAATTAAAGAAAATATCTCATTCTTCTTCATTATTAGTTATTTAACATAATTTAATTTTATTCATTGTTTAAATCATTATTCTCATATAGTTCATGAGTAATTCATTTTGAATCTGTTGAATTTATTATTCTATGCAGTGTGTGCTAAAATACATAAATATTCTTATTGAACAATAGTATGTATATTCATTAGTCGCTTTTGCAGCATTGATTATAAATCTATATTATTTCAAGAAATGAATACACTTTTAGCATTAAGAATTATTCATTATTGTGCTAAGGGAATTCTATTCTTTATTGAAAAATTGTTTGTAATGCATATTGTATATGTCTTACATTGCTTATTAGAATTATTATTATTATCTGCCCTAATATTTAATAGGAATTGCCATATATATATATATATATATATATATATATATATATATATATATATATATATATATATACTGACAATTTCCAGTTCCTGTATCAATGAATTTAGTGTGAAATTATCAATAATTCCTTATCGTTATTTTATAAAAATCTTAGACCAATTTGTAAAAATGTATAATGTTTTTATCATTTGCAAAATTTTCAAGTTGTACATTGTAGTTTATATTGACATTGCATCAGAACTATTTAAAATTATCTGTACTTATGCATTTTGCACAGAACCTCTAAGATTTAGACACTTTTATTAAAAAATAATGAAAACCTATTGATGGAACTGTAATGTTATTAAATAGAAACTTCTTTATCTGCTTTCTGTATCTATCAAAAGTATATATATATATATATATATATATATATATATATGTCAGTTATGGACCAAATCTGGCAATATTATCACAGATGATAAGTATACCATTAGTTTTGCTGTATTTTAATAAACATAATAAATAAATATTCTAATAATTCATTGAATTAGTTTTTGAGAAGTCAAATGCATAAGATGTTTATACAGTTGAATTATAAAATTATAAAAACCACATAAGAAGAAAGTTTTAAAGTATATAAATACACCCACCAACACTACAGATTTCAAACCAAGTCAGTAATGGTCAATTATAGCCTGATAAATGAATTATTTAATGCTTAAATGAGACTTCTATTACATTTTTCTTTATTTAACTGGATAAATATAATTAGTGCCTAAAGTTTTATTTTATTCAAATTTGTTTGTTTTGTAGGAAGAAAAGGCAGAGTTAAAAGCTCAAGTTTATTTATTAGAAAAAGAGAAAACCTCCCTCGAGTTACAGCTTAGTAGTAGAGAAGCACAAGAACAAGCATATAAAGTTCAAATTGAGAATTTTAAAAGTGAATTACAAGAGCAATCAGAAATGGTTGAAAAATTACAAGTAAGTGTTATATTTTTTTCTGTATTAACTAAAATAGTGTTTCTTATATGTAATGTTATTTAATATTACATTTTATAATATTAAATATATATTATATAATATTAAATATATACATTTTATAATATTAAATATATACATATTATAATATTTATTAATATTGTATAATCAATTAATATTAATCCTAAATCTGACGAAATTGGACTATAAATATTTAGAAATAATGAATTATTAAATAATTCATTATCTCTAAAAATAATTTAATAATTAATTACCTTTAAAAGTACAACTTTAAAATCCTGGTTTAAAGAATAATTATTTTTAAGTATTTATTTTGGCTACATACATTATTTCAAATAATATTTAATAATATGGTTTTATTTTAACTAATTGTCAATTGAATAATTCTACAATTGCCAGGTCTTCATTATTTTCTATGTATGAATTAAACAGTATTTTTGTGATTATTTGAATTTCATTTGATCAAACTGATGAAATCTTATTTTAATAATAGTCTACAACAAAGTTAGCAATACTTAAAATTTTAATCAAGACTTGTAAAATAACTTAAATCTGAAGACAGTAAAGACTATTGTCTTTGTTTGTTTTAATATTGTATATTGCAAATTTTTTGAAAACTTTGTTATCAGCAACCAATGAAAAAATGTTAAAGATTTCAAAGCATTTTGTTTAAAACATAACAATACATTTAGTTTGAATTGCAAACTTTTATGTTTTATTATAGCAATCAACAAATTTTATAGAGATAACACTAAAACATGTTTTGCACTGAGAAAATAATTGGCTGTGGTCTTTGTATTCAAAGATATATTTATTTTGAATGTAATATAATAAATATTAAGATATAAATTATATTTGTTTTATTGAATGTTCCTAATGATTTTTATTTATTTTGTTTTTTAAATATCATAAAATTTGATCTAAAGAAATATCATCCTCATTCATTTTGTATAAGAATGAGATCTTATGCTATATAGGACCCTTGATAATGAAATAATTTAGAGAAAAGCTCACATTCGAACTCAAAAATAAGCTTTGTGTAATTTAAGAGCTATTACCTCATTAAATTTGATCTCAGTTTTTATGGATAAAATTAACATAATCTTTTGAAATTACTTATTTTTCTTTTTATACTAATTTACTAATAGATACAATTTTAAAATAATACAAAGCTCAATTAAATTATGAAAGTCAGAAACTTTTTATGAAGAATCAGGGAATATAAGGTCCAGAATTGATGCTGTGTTAAATGAAATATTATTATTTACATTTTTATAAATGTAAATTATAATATTTTGTTATTAATTTGTCTCAATGATAAAAATTCTGCATTTTATTTTTTTATATTTTTATTTTATTTTTTTTTAACAGTAAAAAAAATTGGAAAAATGTTTTATAACATAATTAACGTCAATTTTAAAAATAAAACTTTCATTCCTTTTATTTTTTCATTATAATTAAGAAAATAAATTCATCAAATAAAATATAAATTATATTTCACAAGTTTTCATAAGGCAAACTTATTTTTAATTCATTCAATGATTTTTTCCCCCTCAATTGTTCTGAAATGTCTGTGTATTCACCTTTTGGTATTTAATAAAATTCGTATATTTTCATAAATGTCACTGATGTATATGAATTCTCTGAAAATATTGTATGAGGCAAAAGCATACTATGTATCTAGATGATAGATCACTGTAATGCATAGTATGTTGAATTCTCAAATTTTTTTCGAAAGTTATCTAGAAAGTAGCTTAAAGATAAAAAACAAAATTTCATAAAGTAGTTATAACTAGAGTGAAAAAGCATTTTTAAACTTTTAGAAGCAACTAGAATATATTATAGTTCATCCATAACATAGAAGTAAAATCTTGTTACCTAGTATAGAATGTAGAGTTTTTTTATCCCTGTTATTTTTTTCTATTTGAACAATGGGAGAATAATGTTACTTTTCTAATTTCTGCAGACTCATTTGTAAATATAGATGATTGGGAGTTTTCTGGTTTCCTCTTTTAAAATGGATAAATGTGAGTTCTTACTATCTATGAAAGTCCTCTTGGGAAACAAATAAGCAAAGAATATTTAAAGAAACCTTTCTATTGTTATTAGCTACTTGGTTGCAAATAGCATGTCAAAACATGTTCTATTCAATATTATATGAGATTTTTTATGGAAGCATACAGTGAATTAAATAAAATAATTATTTAATGACATATGTTAGTTTAATATGAAAATCTTAGCTTTCAATTTATTACATGTGCATGATACTCAATATTTTTAATGTGTATATATCTATGGTTTTTACCGTTTTTTATTGTTAATCAAATCAATTCACTGTGAACTCTACCTACCGTTATTTTCTTCAATATAATTGCACCAATTATATTGAAGAAAATATAGTTCCACTAAGTATATTTTGTAATATATATATATATATATTGATCCTGTTGAAGCATTTAATAACAAAAGTTTATGCAAGTAAATATTAAAATGCTAGAGATTTAATAAATTAGTATAAATTTGAATTTTTAAATTGATTTATTATATCATCGTTTCAGCATGAATCAAATATAACTTCTGTTAAGTTTTGATTCACAAAACTTAAAGAGTACCTAAATTTCTTTTAAATTAATTTTTTATGCTTCCATTTTTCAGTGTTCTTCAAATAAAAAGGGGGAAGATGTTGCTACTGTTAATGAAAATGAAGCTACAGAAAAAGTTAATAAACTAAAAGCTAGAATCCAAGAATTAGTATTAACAATGGAAAAAGTAACTAAAAATTCTGAAATGAGTGCCCAACAATCTGTTGAATTTGTTAATGATTTAAAGCGTACTAATAGGTAAGAAAGTTTAAAGTTTTTCTCTTGTATTTCTTGATTAATATAATTTTTCAACAAAATATGTATTAAGTAATCCTTACTGAGTGCATAACTATAATTAATGCTTTCACTTATATTTTCTACTTATAATGTATTACATTTTATTTTTTTCTAAAGCAGTCTAACATGAATTTTTCTCCTTATCTTTGTAACATATCGATCTGAAGACTAATTAATAAATTAATATTTTTCCTTCTATTTTAAAATAAATTTTTTTCAGAATTTTTGTTATTACTGCTACACAGCTTTGTATATGTTTTTCTATACCTTTTTCAACAATAATATAAGAAATATGACAAACTTGATATTAAATTAATCCTTATGTGTTCTTAAATTTTTTGAAAATGACCTCAAGCTGGAGTTGAATGTTTCCTATCATTCTTCTAATATTTGTAATTGTGATGTTATAGATATTGATAAATATGGAGGATTAATTTTGTTTCTGAAGTTTTTTATTATTATAGTAACAAGAATTTTGCTTATGAATTGCATTTCGAAATGCTGCTGATTCTCATTAATTTTGGCTTTTAAAGTTTCTTATTTCTACACACAAAAATGAAAAACTGCTCTATTCAAATATTTGAATATTAAAATTTAAAATGTGAAATAATTTACTTTGAAGTAGATTTGTAAATTTTAGATTAACTTTCATTACATCATACATAAAATTTTCAATCTCCCATGTATTAATTTTTTACATTAAGAAGGCGTTTTTATTATCTATTGTTTAAGGCTACTGAATTTTTTTCTATCATGGCCAACTCAATATTACATTTTCTTACTATAATCTCATTTAAGATTTCATCCAAAAAAAAGTTTTCAGCATTAATTTAAAAGTGAAAAAAAATATGAAAAATAAGAAATTATTTGAAATATTTGTATGAATCACTGCTAAAAGGTTTTAATGTCTGAAATGCTTTTATAAAAAAATTTTGTAACATGAAGATGATTGATATAATACAAAACATGAAAAATGAAAAATTTGTGTTACTTGAAAAGGGCATTGAATAGTTGATCATGTAAGTGATAAATATTAAAAATTATAATGATAAACAGAAGTATGTTATATATAAAATTATACTGAAGACACACAGTAATGCAATAATCTGTGTATATTTACTCCATTTATATTGATAATATAAATGTTGTTTTATCATTATAATAAAGTTTTTTTTTCTCCATCCTTTCAATTTATTTTAATTACAAAATTCTTTTATGTAGTGCCTTGGTAATTGCCTTTGAGAAGGCTAAGAAAAAACAGCAGACTAAAGTCAAAAAGTTAGAACTACAAATGAGTTCACTGACAGAAAGGCATAATGCTCAGGTATCAATTTATTATTATTATACATTAATTACCAATTTATTATATTTTATTAACAAAAATGCAAAATTTGTTAACAAAATTAAGTTGAATAATCTTTTTTATGCAATTACTTTTATTGCTGAATTTCAATTGTATATTCAGTCTTTTATTTCTAAACCATTTTATAGTTTACTTATCATAAACCAATTCTACTTATATAATTCATTTACAAAAAGCAATTCATATTCTTTATGAATTCCACTTTTCAATCCATACATTTTTGTGTAGGTTTTTGTAGAAATTCTAGCTTTAACATATATGTATTTTTGTTACATTAACAATAAAAGTGTTGAAATTAACATATATTGAGTTATTGAAATAAATATATTAACATATTGAAACCAATGAAATGCAATTGTTTCATGTTAAAAATCAATGCAAGTATTATCTAATTTTAAACTGAAAAGGAACGGAAAATAAATAATTTAAAATCTTATCATTTCTTAAACCCAAAAATTGCTGTACTTTAAAGGTAAACGAATGAAAAAGTATGATTTTTGAGTTTTGCCTTCAAAAATGTGTGGTAAATTTTAAATATTTGTATAATTTTTTCAAGAATAAATATTAATATCACATAAGTCACTTATATGCACAGTCAAGCATTAGATTAAACGTATAAAAATTAGTGTTAATCTAATGATTCAATTTATATTTGCATTAGATGGATCATACTATTTGATTCACATTATACCAAACAAAAAAGACATTCTGAATCACTAAACGATTGTCATTTTATAAAAAGTGTATTATATTGAAGTTTTATAATGTGAATTAAAAGTAATTTTGGAGAAGCAGTGATTTATAATTGAGATTTTTAATTTCTATTAAAATTGCAATTGTTAAAAACATCTTTAAAAATATAAATTCTATAATAAATCTCAATCATGCTGTGTTAATTATTTTCATGACATTACTTTTAAAATTTAGTCATTATTCATGAATGTTTTCATTATTAAATTCATGGAATTATTGGGTTTTAAAAAGATTAAGAAATGTTGAGAAACAATGTCAAAAATTATTATTTATGTAAATTATTATAAAGTGTTATGTTATCTACTGTTGAAATATTCATTATAGATTAACTATTTTTGTATTCCAGGTAAGAATGTTAAAACAAAGAATAGCTATGTTAGAAAATGA
>JAPDSC010095073.1:0-21284 GCA_026290005.1 Latrodectus geometricus | reverse complement strand
TTTTTTTCTTAACAATTTCATCAATAATCAAATATAAAAAAATAAAAGTTTAAGATATCTTTTATTTTTTATTTGGTTTTTCTTTACTTCCAATTGTTTGATTTTTAATTATAACTATACATTTTCTCCTAATTCAAATTCTTCATTACTTTCATTGCTTTGTGCACATTCACTATCATGAGAACTGAATCAGCTTCATTCTCACTGGTTTAATCAATATATTTTGCAGAAGATTCATCTAATGGAGCTCTCAGACATTCTATCCTTTTTCAATACTCACAATATTTAGAAATAAAATGGCAAATAATGTTCAAAAACATTTTGAAACACGAAACTGAGCTTCTAAAAGAAAAATTTTTGATGCAATACTGGTCATGTGAGGTCCAAACTACAAAAATGTATAAATTCTAAGAAATAATTGTTTGAAACAAACAAAAGAAAGGTAAATGAAAAATAACAATGTCCATTCTAAGACTGTTAGACAAGAAAATATTGAATGGATAATTGATTAAAAATAAATAATTTTCTCAGACTTATTTATTTTTTAAAACATGGGGTGATTCTATAGGTCATTGTCTCCAACAGGTTAAGAATAGCAAATAGTTATCATTATAAAAAAAAAAAACTAGAAAGTCTGTGCAAAAACATTTGTGATAAAAAATATATTAGATCAAGTAAACAAATAAATAAATAGTTTTATTCTTAATCTTTATCACATTCAGAAATTAAATTTGATGTTGTAGTGTTTAAATGAGTACCATTTAAATAGGAACACAGTTTATTTTTGTTAAGATTCTTAATTAAGTAAGTTTACACACATCTATTGTTCCAAACACATTGAAAGTTTTAACTACAATTTCAAACAATTCTTATGAAACTATTATAAGCAGCATTCTCAATGACTGCTTCTGTAATTTAACATTTTATTTCTCGAATTTCTTCTTGCAATAAGTATAAAATTTATTGGCTTATTTTCAGAATTCACAAAAAATGTATCTTAATTTCAAACAAATTTATTCTTTCATTAAAGAATTGTTTTGTTCAAATTTAAAAATTAACTTCATACACATACTTTTTCTATTTGGAGTTATCAGAGGATTATGGAAAATAAATCATTTCAAATTGAAGCAAGATTTTCATTAAGCTTTACCTAGAAAGCCTAAACTACTTCAAGCATTTCAAATAAAAATTGGATAGTTTTGCTTGAAATTAACTATTAAGTTAATTCATATACGTTAAAATATTACAAAAAAGAAAAAATTGTAATTTCAAAATTGTTTTAAAGTTCATTAAATTCTTTTGGTTAATTTTATAGAAATTTTAGCATTCCCTCTTTAGAAATAATAAAATTATGTCTGTAATGTCCACTTCCAGAGCCTAAATATTTCATTTCTTCATAGCAAAATGTCACTATCTGGCATCTTTTTCTTCAAGGAAACCTTGAAAGGACTTATATTTTAATATTTAAGATTTATTAAATAACATTAACGGAAACTATAACATTTTCTAATTTTTATTAAAACCTTGTTTATGTAAAACACAGTGATATTTTATTATTTATTTTCCATAACATTTTTCAAGATTTCTGGAAATATCATGAATTAATTATTTATTTCCAATAAGATTTAAAATTTTATTATATCATTTATTCCACATGTTTAGTATTATAAACATAAATAGCTAAGTTCTCAAAATATAAAATTAAATAATCTTTGAAAAATACCAATTTATCTTACAACATTTAATCACCTCAAAATAGCTTCATAGGAATGAGATGCAAAATAAAATATATTTTTATATGCATTCTGTTGTGGAACAAAACATACTGAGTTCCTCAGTACATTTTAAATTTATATCAACACCTCTTTAAAAAAAAAGAATCATACTACCACTTAAATATGTGATTTCACGAATAGCTATTATTTAAAAATAAAATATGTATCTTTGTATAAATCGATATCAAAGCTTAGTTAGAAAAAATATGCACACAGAAAATATTAACTGCTTTCTTTCTCTCTCTTTTTGACAGAAATTTTTTATAAAGATCTTCACAAATTCAGATCAGCATTTTCCATCATTAATTATTTTCCTTGTAATTCAAATCTTACTTTTAGAAACTCGCTATTTTATTTTTTCTTGAAAAAAATATTCTTTTCTATTACTAACATTCACTAAATTCATAGCTTTAATCCTTTTTTTAAAATTTAAATACAATTTTGCATAAGTGAGATATTTTGAGATTTATAAAACCTTCAAAAATTGTATTCCTTAATACATAAAACATTTTACAGCATATAAACAACAATATTTTGTTACTTAAAATGACAAAAAAATATTATTTACCTATACAAGATTGAAATTTTGATGCTTTATGAATATTTTACTATGCTTTCACTCAAATAATACATAATCGACTAAAATCAGTAATTTATTACTGTAAATCTAAGCAAGTTTTTATGCTTAAACTTTTCAGTTCCACTAATAACAATTTTGCAGTTTGAAAAGTTTGATAAAATTCAATACTCAAAAGGAAGTCCTACTAAATACAAGATAAATAATAATAATCTGAGAAAAAAGTCAGTTCATTATTAAAGTTTTGAGAGATGAACATTCTGGAAACTTCATAGCATTTGCTGCCTCAATTAATAGTAAAGCTGAATTGAAGATGCTATCTATACATATTTTTTCAAATAGTATTGTATTCTACCAAATAAAAAAATGATTGTTGAATTTTATTCATTATAAAATATATCAAGAATAAATTAGATTTATACAAAAAAAAAAAAACTTGTTGGGACATTAAAGGAATAATTGTATATTGTAACTGATCTGAAATGTATTAAGTGACATTTTTAAAGATAAGGCTTTCAAGTAATTTTAAAAAATTACAGATATGTTCACATTATTAGAGCTATCCGCATAATTTTTTTTAAAATTCCTAATGACCTATCTAATAAAATATTTTTTAATAATCACAACATTAAAAAAATCTTATCTTCTTATTAAGTCAGTATAATGTACTTATTTTTGTGACATATTAGGTATTCAATATTTATCTAATTTTATTTTAAAAGTTGGCAATGCAATATCTCTTAGCAACCAGCAAAGGACTTATGCAAATTTTTTTGTTCCTTATACAATGACTGCAGATTATTGTCCTTTATTTTAGTTTGTTTTTGTATTTGATGCTAAATTAAAATTGATTGATTAAATTTAAAATTATAAATTAATTTAAGAATTTATCAATGTCATTATTTAAAAACGAAAAATTTGTTAATCTCCTCATAATGAAGAAGATTAAATATTTGTCTCCAGCAAAAGTGGTTCAAGTTCAACTTTTATTAACTGAAATTAATTATAATTTAACAATTAATTGCTGAAAAAATAAGGGACTAGAACTACAATTGAGTAATTGAATGAAACAAAATGTAATTAATATTGCCTCGAGTTCAGTAAGAAAAAATTATGACTCAAGTAGAATTACCTGTAAAATGACCTTGCAAAAAAAGCTAAAATTACACTTAAAATTGCTAAATCACAAATTTTTTGGGATAAAAATGTAGAAAAGATGTCCCAAAATGAATGGGAAAAAATAAAAAAACTAATACATTGGTTGTGTAATACTGTTAAATCTGTTAAAATTATTAGTAAATGAAAACTCCCTACGCAGATTTCGAATTAATTTTGTTTGTAGATTGATTTTTTGTTTAATAACAGTTTAATTACTTTATTAAGAGTTTTATTGAATTCCCGTGTGTTTTAGTGATGAATCAATGTTTCAAATTTTTGATGAATGCAGTTAATTTATCCATAAAAGAATAGGAGAGAAATTCAAACATGAACGTGTAGCCCAGTCTGTGAAGCATCCTACACAAGTTATGATGTGGAGTGTGTTTTCTGTATATTGTCCAAGTCCTCTGTACATCACAGAATAAACTTATAGAAGCAGGACCAATATAGAAAATTCTCAAAAGTCGTTTCATACTCGAAAGTCGTTTCATATTGATAACAAAACGATTTCCTTTTCATGCACCTTGTCACAATTCTAAAGAAGTTACAAAATTTTTGCAAGAAAAAAGGATTTAATTATTGCTGTGGCCTGGGAACAGTCCATATATGAATACCGTAGAAAACTTTTGGGTGATTGTCAAGAAAGAATTTAGAAAAAGAAGATAATTACAAAGCAAGCTTTGATTGAAAATCTCATCAAAATATAGCATCATAATGTAAAAATGAATGACACATGAAAAATCTTAGTAAAGAGTAAAATCCTCATTAAGAACAAAATGTTCAAAAAAATTTTGATTTCACTTATAGTTTATTATTTTCTACAAATATACTGATTAAAATGACAAAAAATTCCCTTTGAGTCTAATAATCTGAACACGTCTGTAAATCACTTTTAGCATAAAAATGCCAAGAATTTCTGAATAATGATTAATTACACTAAATAGATTTCACAATTATTTTTCTTTTAGCATTAAGGAGGGTGGGTTTAATAAGAAAAAAATTAATAATTCAACTTTGAGTACTAAAGGAGTAATTATAAAATAAAATATAAAGCATATAATTTTACTTCTGTAACTGAAAGATTCTTCTCATTGTTTAATTCATTTATTTTTTCCTTGTGAGCATTCTTCAATTGTTCTAATTCAGCAGACTGAGACTCCATTAATTCTTTCAACATATTTTCTTGGGATTTTTTAAGAGATTCAATTTCCAACTTCATTTCTTCTTCTAATAGCTTTTTCTGTTCTTTTATTTCTTCCATATTCTATAAGATTTATATAAACATAATTTTTAAAATATTTTCATGTTGTTAAAAAAATAATAATTGCAATATCAAGAGACTCAATAAATATAATAAATAATAAATATAGTTGAGAGAATTAGCAAATATTGTTAAACATAAAGCAATAACAAACAGTAATAATGATGAAGAAGAGAAAATGTTTGAATTAATTATTTAAAACTGTTGAAAAAATCCTGTTACAGAATAAGGATTAATTCAATTTTTTTCCTCTATGATATTTTTTACCTATAAGACTAATATATAATTTTAAGTGAAATCTGAATCATGCACAAAAAATCTAGTTTGGATGAGAAAATAAAATTTATGAACAATCAACCTGACAACCATTTTGTTAATTATTCATCTATATGAGTTTATAAATTGCAATGAATACATTAATTTTTTAATTATTTAAAACTATATTTTTTAATTCAAATGTAATACATGTAAATATAATTCACATTAATGAACAAAATACACATCACTATTTCTTCAGCTACAAAATTACTTTTTTGAATAATACTTAATATAACATTTCACCTAAATTCAAAAAAAAAAAAAAAAAAATCTGTATATAATGCAGAAAAAATATTCACTTTTTTAGAAAGATAAAGATGTTTCAGAAACAACTCAACATATAATATTCAAAGTCAGCACATATAATTGACTAATTAGAAATAGCAATATTTCAAAAGAAAATAATTAGCCTTTCAAGGGATTTAGAACATCAAACTATGTTACTTTGCTAGAATTTACAGAATCAACAGTTCAATTTTATAAAGAAAAGTTTTATTAAACAAATGTAGATAGTACAGTGGTACTTAATCCAGCCATTTTTCAAAAGATTTTAGATAATTTTAAAAAGTACAGCACGATATTTACTAAACAACTAATAATGTATAATATGCTAATTTATAAAAATACTTAATTAAATAAATAATACAATTAATTAATAAATTGTTAAATTTATATAAAATAATATAAATAAGTAATTATCTAATGAGACTTGAACAAAATTCATTTCATCTTTAAAAATTATTAAACCAGGTTTAATATATATCTTCATTCTCTCTTTCTCCACAGGAAAAAATATGAAGAATGATAATGTATAATACAAATTTCAAAAGCATTTATTTTTAATAATATCTATTTGAATCTATAACTATAGTAAATTATTAAAATAATTAACTAATTGAAAAATGCATGCTAAATTGAAATTAAGACATATTTAGTACAAAAATAGAATTTTGCATTTAATTTTCAAAAATATAATATCATCAAGCTAATTTTAATTATTTCAAACTAAAGTAAAGTAAATTAGGAAACTCAAATGATATATACAATTGTTTTGAATGTTTAAAAATATATTATTCATATTTAACGTTATTTTAATTATTCTAAAAAGTTTCCTATGCTATCTCTATATAGTTATGTACTCATTGTCAGTTCTAAGATTACTATAAAAATTAAAATATAAAAACATATTGACAACTAATATTTGTATTCATCATTATTTATATTAGTAATTGTTAATTTTCTCTAAAATAGAGAATACTCAAAGTTATCCAATTCTCTTTATTGCATTGATAAATTAACAAGAAAATGTTGATAGAAAATAATAATTCGATTTAAAAAAAAATTAATTGTTAAAAAAAACTAAAATAAAGGAATTCAGAAAAGAAAACAGAGTTTAGGACATTTACCCCTCAGTGCATCATAATAAAATGTTATGAATTGCATGATAAAATTCTTATGATAATGCTATGTGCAATTACTTTATAAACATCAAATAGTTAATTAATAATTTCCCTTTCAAGTTTTTAAAAATTGCATTTAAAATAATAAATAATTATAAATTTAAATTCAAAATGTTTTTTCAGAAGTTTATTTTGCTTCAAGAAAAATAAATAAAATATTTCTCTGAAATTAAATGTTTCCAGCTTTTTGGCTGTGATGAAAAACATTTATTTTCATTAGATTTCAATATACATATCTCATTTTTCAAATTATTTCGTTGTGCAATAAAACAAAGTTATATGAATTTATTTTATTGCACGAAAGTAATTTTATTAGAAATTATAAGGATTTAATAAGAACTGATACAGATTCAATTTACATAAACAAAATTTTTAGGAAAAAATATTGTGGAAAGTTAGTATTCAAAGGTGTGAACTAAATAAGTATGTCTTTTACTTTAAGAAAACAATAAGTTAAAATTACATTGATACTTAATTTAACATTAAAAACTTGTTAATATTTCAACATGCAAAATTTGCAGTTCAGAAAAATAAGATAAACTATATAATTTTTTCAATATTTTTAGTCTGAAAAAATAATATAAACATTTAAAAGAGGGGGGAAAAAAACAGCAGATTAAACAGTATGGAAAAAATTTCTCCAACAGAAAAAATTGCATATTATTTTTTATTCATATAAAACATAATTTCATAGTGCAAAGCATCAAAATTAATTTAAAGAAAGGAATTTAAACATTATGGAGTCAATCGCGATTCATATGAAAAATTATCATATGAAAGTAAATCATTATAAAAGCAAAAATAAATATTCTAATTTTAAATCAGAAGGTCAAAGTGAACCTGTTGGAAAGATTTTCTTCTTACTGAGGTGTAGAGAGTTCTATTCAAGATCTAACTAAGGATCTGTCAGGTTTACTGATAACATTTGAAATTTGTACAATAGGTAATGTGACAATATCTTCCATGTACAATGATAAGAGAGTGCCAGACAAGTCTAGGAGTCTTCGTTTTGGTCTTTGCTTTTAAATTATGAAAACCCAACTATCTTTGAGAATAGGTGCTCCATTATATTAATTGCCATATTTCCTGCAAGTGCAGCAACAAAAAATGAAATATTCCTAATAACCAAACATTAAAAAAAATTAGATCACAATGTCCAAATACTGATGAAAAATTGTCAAAAAACATTCATTTAAAATGTAGTCATTAAAAAACTTAAATTTTCATGAATATTCTTGAACTTCAATAAAAATTTAAATAAAATTAATTCCAAATAATAAAATTTCAGCTGTGCTTTGATTCCAGAAATAAAAGCACATAGAGATCAGTCTTCTGCCTACCCCCAAGCAAAGTGACAACTGCAGTAATATAATATTAAATATTTCAGAACATGTAGTTGTTTTTAATAAGTAATACATAGTTCAAAATACCTTTATTTTTATCTTTTTTTTTTTTAATTTGATAGGATTTTAGAAATTTTGATTGAAGATAGTATTTTTCATAGATGTACACAATATATTTAGATGCAAATATGCAAACTAACATAAATCACAAAAACATGCTTTGAGTTAATATAATCGAATTTTTTTTCTATTATTCAGAAGTTAAAAATTCATTTTAAAAAATTTACAAAAGTCTGAAGCATACATCTTTTGCAAGAAAGAATTAAAAAATATATATTTTTCCAAAACCTTTATAGAAAATTAAGAAAATATGCACAGAAATAGTTAGAATTACTTACATTTTCTTTCAGATCATTGATTTCTTTTTCTCTTTCTTTCAACACAGCATCAAGTTTTTCTTGAAATGTTTGTTCTTCAATATTATATTTTAACTCATTAGATTTCTTAATATCAGAAAGTCTTTTTTCAGCTACAGTTTTCTCCTCTTCAATCTGTTTTTCCAGCTCATTCTTCAATTTAAAAATTTGATCTGAATGTTGTTTCCTAATGAATAAGTGATTTGTAAATAATTAAATATTAAATAATAAAAGAAATTATTAAATAAAATAGTAAACACAATCATTATATAATATTAAACAAATAAAATATTAAATAAATAACATGCATATGAAAATAGGAAACAAACTATGAAAGAAAATTGAATATTTTTTTCAATGTTATAACAAATATAAATTAACTCAGGAAAAAACCCAATTTTATCAATATAAGGAATATTAATTAGCAAAAAATGCTTTTTTTATGACAGACTAAGTTAGATTGATCGAATAAAGATCTGACAAATTAGATTGTTAAGACATTAAATAGATTTCTTCATAATGCATTTCAAATAAATTCAGTACAATTCACTTTTTAGATATGAAGTATTGTCAAATTAGAGCATTTTCTTTTGTGTTAGAAAGAAAGATGTAAATATTCTGTAATGATGTTATGACAGGAGGCAGTTTACCTGATTTGACACAATTATAAGTCATGTATACACACACAAGAAATCTCCCAAAGAATGCACCATAGACCTTTCTCTTGCTTGATGCACATAGTTACACTTGCAGTTCACTCTAATGTCAGTGCACACTAACATAATTCACAATATTATGAATGGTGAATTATGATTCATAAAAATGGTAAATTCTTTTCCACTAACCTATGAACCAATCACAATGTTTCAAAGCCCAGTATGCACATAATTAACATTGGTGCTAGATAAACAATGGCATATAAGATCAATATTTACTGTAAAAATACCATATCCAACAGTACTCTCAGACCTGCAGCTTGAAACCGTTCTACTTGGACTTGTATATTGACTACACAGACTGATTTTTTTATCATAGAGCAGTCTAGTCTTCAATGCCCTTTTTATTTGATACAGCATGAATATCCAACAGTAATGTCTATTGTTGTTTTTCCAAACATTTTGAAATATTTTCCAAGTTGTTAGGCCATTACTATTTACCCTCTTAAAAAGTCACTTGAATAAGCAACCTTTCTCATAATAAACAGAAACAAATGCAAGAATAATTGATTCCTCAGTCACACCAGAAGCAGTTAAATATCATTCCTACCTCAACATATGTCCACTAGATAGTTTAAGTAAGTGAATGACAAAATGTGAGAAACTCATCATGTTTTGACATTTCATTATACAGATGTACATCAGAAGTCCTTATTTTAAACTTTGAAATGAAATGAAATTTATATAAAAATAAGCCAAGGAAAAAGTTAACTTTTTTCAACTTTCGTATTTTTAAAATTATAATTCAGTAAATGATTTTTCATACACAAATAAAATTTTTTGAAATAAATACAGCTGAATATTAACACTAAATCAATTATATAAATATCCACTAATAATTTATTTTTGATTGTTTTAATTACTGAATGTGCAGAAGCTAAAACATTTATCAAACCAGTGACAATAAATTTAAAATATTCATTGAATGAAAAATGCCAATTTTCATTTGACATCATCAAATAAAGAAAGACAGAATTTTGCTGTACGAAGATGATGAAATTTTAAAAAGTGCTGGATCTGATATAAGTAAATAAAATTTTCATACTATTTCTAAAAATGAGCTAGATTTGCTATGTATAGGTAATTAAATGTTACATAAGAAAAATGCAAGCTTTTATAGAGGAAAACAATGTTTTAGAAAACGTTAATAGCTATCAAAACATTTCACAGAAAAGAAAGATGTAATGGTGTTACCATGAACAACATGTACGAACAACTTATTTTGCCTGATGATTGATGTTAAGCATTAAATAAATACAAGAAAAAGGGCATGACAATATTGAACTCATATAAAATGTATAAACCACATTATGATTTACATATATTTATTTATTAGTTCTATCCTTATAGCTAAAATGTTTATCAAAGCTTTACATCTGAAGAATATTGAATAACTTGCAAAATATTTGTGTGATGAGAATAAAAATGTAATCAGTGCCTCAATTTGATGTTTGATAAATTAAATATATGTACATAAATTGAATAATGAACAGCATGTATAAACAATGTGTAAGAAATATTGAATTCTCTTTTAATTTGTAATTTTTATAATTAAAAAGTTAATTTAAATTATTATAATAAAAGTTAATTATATAATTAAAGTTGATCAAAATTTATTTTAATCAGGTTTTATATGATCTTATTTCTAAATACCTAATAATACCAAAAATCGATTACTGTGTGATTCAATAAAATATTTTTTACTTTAAAACATATGCATAAATTTAATATAGGAACTGTAAATAATGATTGAAATTTAAATGAATATGGAACTCAATAATTTATCATTAGATAGTTGAGTTAAGGATAAGTAAAGATAAAGGAAAAATAATTTTAGAACATTCAATACAAATAAAAAAATGATTTATCACAGACACTTCAAAAAAAGAATATCAGGTATAATATACAAAAATTTTACCAAATGAAAAATATTTAAAAAACTTTTTACAAGTACCTAGTTTTTATAAAAATGTATAAAAATTATGCATTTATAATCTTTATTCCAATATTTACTAATAATTAAAATAAAAAATATAAAAATATTATATTTCATGAAATAAGATAAATCGACAGTTATTAATTTAATTTTTTAAATTTAATTAACAAAAATTAATTAGTTGTATGTATTTGCATATATTAGAGTGCAGAAAATTTTTAAAACAAATGCAAAATAGTACAATTTTCATTTTTACATATATTTATAACAATTTCTAAACACACCTTTTAAAAACACAAGAAATCAAAAATGTTTAAAAAAAAATACAAAAATGATAGAAATTAAGTAGCAATTAAAAAATTTAAGTGTGCCATGAATTAATCAATATTTTATTCCATTAAATTCATTCTTTTATTTGCAAATTTACTTTAATTAGCCCTAAAAATGGATCTTGGTTCAAAAATGGTTTGAAAATTGTGACATTGATCAAGAAATTGTCAGATGAGACAATTCTGTTGTTTCGACATTTGAAATTAATTTACAATATTTACATTCTGCATACACACTCTCAAGTACAACCATCCTTATCTATATGCTTACAACATATTAAATGCAAATATAATAAATAAACATTTCTAAATTTAATTTGTAACTTGCATAAACAGTTCAGAATCAAGAAAATGAAAATTTTATTAAATGTATTCACAAAAAATAAAAATCAGCAAAACTTAATATTGTAAATTATTGAAAAACCCTTCAAAGATGTTTTTTATTAAAAAAAAAAAAAAGTAATAACCACTTGTTTTAAGATTGCAATTAAAAAAGATTTGAGTGCAAAAATCCAGAAATTTAAACTCCGATAAAAATACACATGCATACTAATATGACTAAACAGAATCATAAATTACAATTTTTCATCTCAAAAATAAAATAACTACATATATTTCAATTAAACTACATACTTTATTAAAGATTCTTCTTCGTCAAATCTTTTGGAGCTTTCTTTTACCATCAATTCGTATTTTCCTTTCTGTTGTTTCTCAAATTCTTCTTGCATTGCTATCCATTCTTTCTGAATGTTATCTAACATTAAATTCTGCTCTTCTTCTATACTGGCTATATTTGCAGATTCCACTTCATTATATTTAAATACTTTATCTTTAGCATTTTTTGTCTTCTTAGGAGATGGCTTTTTCTTTGAGGCTGGTTGCAAAGGCTTCCTATAATTAAATCCATGATATTAATCGTATAGTTAAATTCTTTTAGATAAACAACATATTTTAATACAGTAATTTATTTTTAGCTTTTATTTGATAAAACTTCTTAATGAATAACGATGAACTTCAAAAGAATTATATTTGTGTACAGTATTTTCATATATATAATCTGCAGATTATATGTAAAAAAAAGTTTCGAATTTCATTGTGCATATTATATGTCACTATGGATAATCTGATAAAAAAAAATATTCTCCAATAAATAAAATAATATTTAATCATCAGGAAATATTGAATAAAGTTTTGAAAGAAATGCTGCTTATGTTTTATAAGATAAATAATAGATGATGCCAAACTCAACGTCTTACTTTAGCTATAATTATAGTTGATAACTTATAATCAGTTTTGTCCAATTGCGTTCAAGAATGAATTTGGTTTCTCAGAAAGATATTGCAGTTGCTATTGGGTTTTTTTAATCTTGATTTGAGTTGCTTTCTTCTGTAAATATTCAAGTTTGTATATTGTCAAGTGGAAGCGAAAGTGTATAAGTTATTCAGCATATTTTAAACTAAAAGTTATAGGTAAGACAAATAAAAAATGGAGACAAATGTTAGTGTAAGATGAAAAACAAAGTATGTTCAGTACAAAAGAAAAAGTGTATCCAGTGTAGTTCGAAAATAATAAATTTTTTTCATTTAAGTATTAATGAAACAAACATATTTTATTTTTATTATTAAATGTCTAATTGCATTTTAAAAGTTATTAAAAACTAAAAGTTAATAAGTTTTATCAGAATCTTCTTGGAATAATAATCTTGAGAATCGATCTGGAGCTTTCATCTTAGTTTATCACACTTTGTGATCAGAAGGATCCAAACAAATGTTTTCGGGACAATTTTTCATATTTTCAATCACACTGTGTATTTTTTATTTCATGTGACACCACATTACTTACAGTATATATTTTTTACTATTCACCGAAAAGCAGACTATATATTTAATGCTACACCTTTTTTTTTTTTTTCATTTACTAAAACAATAAGTTTTAAGGATTATATACAAGAAAATATGATCAAACATTGCAAAATTGATAAGGTCCCTTTACATTTGTATTAAAATTTTTTACACTATAGTATGTAAGGGAATAACAAATTTGAAAGAAACCAGAAAATTCAGAATTATGTGAGTAAGAAATATTAATAAAGGAAAAAATAATAAACTGGAATTTTTTAGTATAAAATAATTTTATAGGCAACCAGAATTTACAAAAGAGAAATTACAATGTAAATCAAAACAATCTTGGTAACTGACATTTTAGTTATTCATTTTCCAGGAAGAAAATACATATTATCATAAGATTTTTCTTATATTATTTACAATGATTTACTATATATTCAGGTATATAATGCACATCCAAATATTTAATATGTATTTTTTAATTTTTACATATATCCACTATATTACATGCACCTCATTTTTTATGAAGAAAACTGAAATATAATTGTGCAGGGCTCTTATTTGGCGAAATTATTTATAAGAAGGATTATTCCAGATTTTTTCATCTCTACAAGAAGGGATAAATAATATGTAAAAGTGTGAAGAAATATTTAGCAAAATTATTCAGAAATAAATAATCAAGAAATCTTTCAGTTTGGGAGATGTTTAAATTGCATTTAATGGATACATGAAGGAATTGCAACCAGAATAAAACACAGACATCTTAGTAGTTATTCTAGGCAGTTTAACACAATTGGTCCAGTTTTTAGATGTGCATTGATAAATTTTTCAAGCAAATTTAAAATGAAAGTAAAATATGCGTGGAAGTTAGGTGAGAAAACACTTACAAAAAGCTGCTAACATTTCATGTCAGTCTAGTAATTGTGTGTGAGTGCATAATAAAATAGAAATAAAGCTTGTCAAAATTCATTTAAATAGCATGGTATTTCTAACAATATAGACAGAATTGAAAGTAATTACTTATTTATGAATTAGATCAACAATAATAGAAGACATAAAAAGAAAATTGATAATGTGCCTAAAGATACAATGGAAAACAAATGTGAAGTATTTTTCATGTTATCCAAAAATGAAAGTTCACCTGGTAGTCATTTTTAAAGGAATTAAATACATGTAAAAATATGATTTTACTATGATAATCTTTTCTTTACTTATAAAAGCTATCATTAATATGCATCCATAAATTGTGATTAAATATTTTACATTAAAAATGTGCTTACATGCTTGAATACATGGTATTAATGTAGGATCTAATCTATAAAGCTCCATTATGCTAGGTAATTTTAACTGTTAAGTTCATAGTAACATTTCACAGTTCATAGTAACATTATTAACAATATATAAAATTTAATATAACATTAAAAATTATTAAAAGTATGTAATGCACAGTTCATAGTAACTAGCATTAAACAAAATGCAAAACAGTCAAAAGCTATGATAACAACTCACAGAATGAAATATTTTGAAGAAACTAAAAAAAGGGATTGTTATATACTACAGATCAATAAAAATCAAGCTTATCTTTCAATTATAGAACCATTAACATTTGACAAAAATTACTTGATATTAATAAATTGATATGAAATGTTAACATATATTCCATAAATGAACATTTAATAGTTTCAGAATATAAAACAGTTAAGTAGTATATTTAAGTTCATAACAGTTGCTTGTAATAACAAAATTGTTATTAAAAATTATTAATACAAATTAATTAATCGTTTTAATTGCTGGTTTGAAACTGATGGTTTAATTGATGGTTCTAATATTAAATTTTATCATAAATATGTGAACTAATGCTTAAATTTTGGTAACCACAGGAATCAAACCATCTTAAACTGGCATAAAAAAATGTGTAATTTGATTTTGTCTTTGACATGTTAAGCAACATAACAAAATATTTAATTAAATTAATGTGATTAAAAAGTGGAATTCCATTTCAAATTTATTAAGTATTTTAAATACATATTTCGACTTAAATTTACATTTTCATAACAGGTACAAAAATAATAAAAAAGTTACTTCATTCTTATGACCATTATAATTTTTCTTGAATATTTTAAAGTTTTCACTTTTTTATTTATTATTAATTTTTTTTCTTTTTATGCTTAAAAAAATTAATTGGAAAGTGTCTATTTATTTTACTTTTTAATTTATTTCTAACTATTTATAATAGTTAGAAATAAATTAAAAAGTAAAATATATTTATATTTTAAGCATTAATTTTTAATAAATATATTTCAGAAATTACATTAAATGTAGTTGAAAAAGAAACATAGTTCAAATCCATTTTCAATGATAAATACCAGTCAAAATTTATTGTGATTTTAAAACTTACAGAGGTTCAAAGCTATTTTGTAAAAAAAACACAAATAAAATAATATACTTAATTGAGTGGTTAAAGTTGAATAAATTACTTAAAACTAACTATAACCAACTAGTTATCCTAGCTGGTTCTAAAGCAGCCATCCAGGCATGATGGCTGCTTTCAGAATAAATCATGATACAGATAATCAGATTAATATAAAAATAAGACAAATCTTGAACTTTCTTCATTAAGACAAGAAAACAATCATTTTTAATAAATCCCTTTACATGGGGGTCTCAACTAAAACAAAGTAGCAGACTCACAAGCTAAGAGAAGAACACTTAAGCCACAAGACTTCAAACGACTTTCTTCAAAATCACTTAAAAAGCATACCTTTAAGAAATTAATGGATACTTTTAAATTTGACCAGGCAGCAAAATCAGTAGACAAATCGTGAGCTAACATTAAAGACACTGGAAAAAAGTTTTGTCTAAAATCCCATAAAGAAGCTGTGACAAAATTCAATATATAAACAGGCTATGATTGCTAATTACAACATTTAAATAAAATAGGCATCCTTTCACCTAGTTTATGCTAACTTTGTAATCTAGGCAATATGAACACAGAATAAGATGTTCTGTGTTTATATTGCCTGCATACCTAAAATTAGATAAAGATTCTCAAAAATGGAATGAGATAAGTAAATTGCACTAGATTGCTAGAATTTTCAAGCCCTTCTTTTAAAAATTGCACATCTTGTGTTTTTTTTCATGTTAAATATTTTTTTTTTTTTAATTTCAAATTTACACTTCTCCTGTTACTTTTTTTCTGCTTATTACTTTATGTGATACTTAAACTCACAAATGTTCTGTGAATATACTAATGTTCTTACGTGATAATTAAACTTTTTTGTACATTTGGATTCATTTTTCCAATCAAGCCATAAGTAACAATTATTCATATAACAAGATACTGACTTAAATAAATAAGGAATAACAAGTATGGTATAAACTTATTGAATTTTTTTAGGCAAAATTTTTGATAATAATTATTTAAGTAGTATTGAAACAGAATATCATTATGTGAAACAGAATATCTGTATGTGAATAAAGATATGAATTTTATGAAGATATTTATGATTTATATTGTTATTTATAATATTTTTTAATTAAAAAAATATGTTTCTTAATATATATGTACGTTTATATTTACAAGAAAATCTAACATCTGCATTTATATACTAATTACAAGTTTAACAACATCAATAAAACATTATAATTTTATATGTAATTAAAAGATACAATAAACAAATTAAGATGCAATGACACGGAATTGCATGCAAATTATTTCAAATATATAATTAAAACATCTATTATATTAATATTTCTTATCTTTTATAACCATTTTGTATTATAATTAATATACCTGGAAATATATTATTTATTTATTCATTTATAATATATACTTTATATAACAGTATGAAATGAAATATTTCCATTAAATACAATTACTTTTTTCTTGTTGTATGTTATTATATTCATATAATTTTTATTTTTATTTATATTTATTATATATATATATATATATATATATATATATATATATATATATATATATATTGTATTCATTTTTAATTAAATATTATTTTTAAACGAACTATTATAAGCTTTAAAATTAAACTTACAAAGAAGTTGGCTGTCCAATCTTTCGCAAACTTAATGAAGGTGGTCCTTCTCTGTCACTCAAATTATGCAATGGAGAGCTTTTAGAAGGCAAATCAAACCTTTGTGGCAAATTTGAGTTCAATTGAACAAGAGAATTGATTTCTAATGCCTGTAAAAATTAAATTTTTAATAAGAATTTTATATAAGGTAATCTCTTCTAAAGAAATATGCTATATTTCAACAATTATGATTTGTTGATACATATTTACTAAGTACTAAATTTAATTTTCATATCATCTTAAGACCATATCATATCAAATAATAAAATTATAATGTTAAAAAGTTTCATTACTTAACAAGAAAATATATAATACAAATAATAACATTTTATAATTTATAGAAATAGTTTGAATGTTTAAAACTGCCTATTCTTTTGTAATGTCATAAAATCTTTTTTTTTTTTTTTTTTTTTTCATTTTACTAAATAATCAATGTTTTTTAACTAGGATATCAAATAACATTAAATGTCTCATAAATATACATAATTTATAACTAAAAGATTGATATGATTTTTCAAAATAAGAAACTAAATTTATAATAAATTAATATTTAAAATAAAGTAAAATTAAATTCATTAACATATAAGTTTTGATAAATCAAGGACAAAAATAACTAAATTTAGAAATTGTTTAAACCAAAAACGACTGAAAATTATACACAATAAGCTTTTATCAAAAATATTTTGATTCAAAATGCACAGAATAAATTCAAGTAAAATTATTGCAAAATTTCTCCTAATAAAGATATTCAAACTCAAACACACACTAAGAATTAGGGTTGAAAAAAGTATTTCAGTAAAAGTTTTATGTTAATTTAAATGACAAAAATTAAAAGCTTAGATTCAATAAACAGATAAATTTAATATAAAGTTTGTCAAATAAGTCAACAGATGACATATATAATTTTAAATTGTTCTTAATAAAATTAAAAAAAAAAAAATTTATTAAAAAAAAGCATTATTTATTTTTTTTTTTTGTTTTCAGAAACAAGTTTAACAATGTCATGTTTAAATTAATATAAATTTTAATTTTGATGAAAGATATTCAACATTTCTTTTCTTTTAATAAAGTTAAATTAGAACAAAAGGCTCTGGCCTAATAAATGATAATCAATACTTCTTACACCATGTGAAAATTGTTTAAAAAAATATAGATCTCTCTTTTGATTCTTTCAAGACCTCTATTGAGGATAGAGTGAAAGTGAAAAAAAATTCCTATTGGAGAAATGTTTTGCACAACTAAACTTAACTTTAAAAAAAATATCACAAAATAAATTTTATGTTTAATAAATCATAATTTTTGGTACTATTTTAAATAATTATATAAAATTAAACCCAAAAAATGATCTAAGTCCTAACAAGCAATAAACACAGCACTTAATATTTTCTTTTAAAAATTTAGGTTAATATCTCACAAAACTGCTCATAAAAAAACAAAATTTAAAGACTGAGTGTGAAAATTTTAAAATAAAAAGTATTATAGTGAATAAGCTACAAGCACAAAACATGTTGGTATATCAGAATCATAAAAACATTTTTCTCACTCTTTAGAAAGTGAGTCTTTCTTCTAAAACACAAGCAAAGTCCTTTATAATTAATATATGCATATTTTATTTTAATAAATGATGCTTTCTCACAAAAATAATCTAATATCAAAACTTTTTTATAAGAAAAGAAGTGTACAAAATATACATGTAAACAATATAAACAATAGCATAACTGATAGTAAAGTCCTGAAAGATTTCATGGAATAGGGAAAAATAAAAAAAGAAATATTTGGAGTTATCAGAAATTTGAATGCTTGTGAGGAATAGAAAGACATTTAGTTAAAATATAATGAACATAAAATGTCATGTAATGATCATCTAATATTACTATTTAAAATGTACATATGCATAATCTGCTTAATATTCTTAAGCATAACATTGACAACATACTTGGCTGTAAAATATGCTAGTGAGAGATGCATATGTAGTTTTTCCATCATAAAAAAAATTAACAAAGAAGCCAACATAACCAACTAAGAATATATTCATATGTTATCAGAATTCTAACTTTTTGCATTTTCTATTTTTTAATTTGCAAATTACAACAAAAACTAAAAAAGGAAAAAAAATAATATGCTTATTTTCTTAAAATTAGAATATACATTCATTTCTTGACTAAAAAAGACTTCATAAGAAAGAAATTTCATTAGACTCAAATTTTCTCATACTTTTGTTTAACAGAAAGACAAATATGATCTTTAACTAATTTCTAACTTTTCAGATATTATTTCTACTATAACAAACTAAAGAAAATTTATGAATAGCAATGCATTTAACTTTAAACATACTGTGAATAAAAAGAAATTCAAACAATTTTAATGCATTGACTTTCCAAGTTTCATAACATAAACTGTTCAAAGAAAACTAGAAATTTGGATTTACCATAAAAGATAGCACAAAGTAATAAAAATACATATTATGTGTGAGTATATAATCTTTATTTCAGAAAAATTCAGCTAAATAAATTTCCTTCACTTAAATAACAAAGAGGATATTTTCATATCTGATACAGAAAAAATATTAATTATAAACTAATTCTATTTCCTAACAAATGGATGTATTACATATAATTATCTCAATACAATAATAATTAATCTTTATATTATGCTCTCACATTTTATAATAAAAAACTACTTGATTTTATACTTTCTAATGACTGAAATAAGATCCTTATATTATATATAATCATTATAATATATACATAAGATAATAATCATTTAATAAGAAACTTAAGCATTTGCTTAAGTTACAAATATTTGACTAAAATATTATATTAATATTCTTTGTATACATATTAAAATATTTTATTAATATTTTTGTATGTGTATTCAATATTAATGATTTTTTAAAAACATTCTCAAGTGTGAATAAAATTATTTTATACAAATATAAGTGAACCTTATTTAGCTTTTATGTAAATACTTACAAATGAAAAGATTTTAAAGATAAGTAAAATACTTTTTCAAACATACAGTATTACAGACTTTATTAATAACTTTTAAGCATTTAAAGCTGCAAAAGAACAAATAAAAGGTTCAAGTCTTGTAGATCACAAACACCACCTAATATTCTGAACAAAGTTAAATATTCCAATGCAAAAAAATTATTTTCTTATCAAAAATTAATTAGAAACTATGACTCATATGAAATTATTTTCCTTTGAATGCATAAATTTTAAAACAAATGGTTGTTAAATATATAGAATGTGTGATGCTGTTCAAAATTTTCTGTTTTTTGAACATTTTTAAGAACAAAGTTTAAAATGCAAGAAATTTTAATAAACGATTGAAAAATCTCTCAAAAGAATAATTTTAAAAATGAGTTATTAATATAATTAAAACAGTAAAAGATTGTCTCAATAGTAAGCACAACAATAAAATAAAAAAAAGCTATGGATTTAATAGAAAAAATTAAACAATTAATAATTTCCTAGATACATTTACTAATTTTGAAAGTTTTCTAAGACATATAATTAGGTATATTTTAAGAAAATATTAAAACTATAGAAATATATTTTAAAAGAAATACATAATTTTAAAGTTATGTAATAGTCTACAGTATAATGCAGTGTGAAATGTTCATTTACATAATTTTTAACAAAAACATAAAATAATAAACATTTTGAAATTTCATTAAGTGAAATGTTTTTTCATATAAAGCAAAGAATTGAAATATCTTTGGATTGCTCATATAAAAATATAAAAATGTGCTTAAAAATTAAATATCTGAAATAAAAACTTTAAAAAAATGAAAACTTTGATGTATGAGATTAATATGTGAAAAATAAAAAAAGTAGAAAGAGAATTTAAAACAAATTTTTCTAATATAGACAAATGAAAACAGTTATTCTTATGATAGGGGTGAAATTAAAATTTCTCATGTTTTCATTGATTTACCATGGTGTCTTGTAACTTATAATGCATTTGTTAAAACATACTGATTCATATGGTCAAAAATATTTCATATCTCATAAAATGTATATACTTTTTAAAAAATCACAGTTTTTTTTTTTTT
>JAPDSC010095072.1:0-35961 GCA_026290005.1 Latrodectus geometricus | reverse complement strand
ATTTCTAAAATCTAAACAAATAAATGTTCTAAACAAGTAATTCTAATAAATATAAATAATTATTTTCTAAAGATGAAATCTTCAAAAGTAATATCATTTTTATTTCTTCTAAACTTTTATTTAGGGTAAGTTTTATGGGAAATTTTGAGAGACGTTTGTAGTTTTTCAACGATAAAGATAATTTTTTTTAATATTAGATTTTAAAATTGAATTAAAGTGCATAAAAAATTATTTATTTCAAAATAAGTTTTCTTTTGAGTCAAAATTGTAAGGTAATTTAGTCAGCTCATTTTAGTATGTTTAGAAATTTACAAATTAAGAGGTAAAACTAAATTAGATCTTTAACAATTTTTATAATTTTGGATAAGCAATTTTTTTCATCTTTTTTTATCTCTTTCTACAAATTTGATGGAACTAATGTTGAAATTCTTGTTTTTTAGTTACAATTAAATTAACATATCAATTCACATTCTGAAAAACATAATTGATTTTTCAGATAAGTTTGTACTTCTGCTATTAATTTAACTAGAAACAAATATTAAAATTGAATTCAAAGGCATATTGTTAACACTTAAATTTTTATCCCTTTTTTGATATAAAAACATTTCACATTTTTACTCAAAAGTATAAAAATATTTGAATTTTTTATAAAAACATTTTTTTAATTTAACATTTTTTTCTTTTTGAAAGCCTAGAACTTAATTAAGATTTTAAACCTTAATTTTTTATAAATAATGAATAAAATCTTACTGTGATACAACTTACAGGTTTTCATACCGATCAGAAGCTTCTAAATAGTTAAAAATTTGCTACCTTATTGCACTTGAGGCATTCTTTCAGTTATTGAGATCATGTAATAATGTAGTTTGGCTTTTAATAGCTATTTAGTTAGTTTCATAAGAATTCATTCCTAATACAACATACAAAATGTTACATTCGAATCGACTAGAATTATCCTTTTGGAAGACAAAATCGTGACGAATATTAAAAATGCCTTATATCATCTTCTCCCAAGAAAGCTGTCAGCTGTATCGTGTCAAAGTTTTAATAAAAAATAATTAGCTCACAAAAGCACATTTGGAACAAGATCCTAAATTGATACAAAATATACCTACAAATTATCATAATAAATTGCAAATACTAATTGCTTCATAAACTTTTAACCATAAAATAAAAAATAGAGCTGATTAGAATATGGACTACGTAAATCCTCGTTGTTATTAGCGAAAAAAGTTTTTGGATATCTATTTTCCCTTCATCTCTTCTTCAAAATATTTCGTAAATAGATTTTAATCCCTCTTTGAAATATAGAATGTAGTTAATAAATTGTCATCCTTGACCTAAAAGCAATTCCAAAAAATTTCTGAATCTAGTTCGGTAAAAAAATGATATTAAAAATATAAATTTTTTTATCTTCTTTCTTTCGTATCTTTTCTTTCACTGAAAATGCAGTATGAGAAATTCTAAAGAAGAAGAAAAAAGACGAGGGAAGCCAGTACAAAGAAGAAATGTAATAACTACCCCCAGGTGAAAATCGATCAACAGACTTCTCGCCACTTCGCTGTCATATTCAAGAAAGACTTATCATGGCATTTTTTCCCTCGTGTCCTGTACTTATTTCTTCGGGAGTTGGCGACTTGGCGAAGAAGCAGGAATATGTGTTCTCGTACGGAAAAGATCCCCCGTTTTTTGTTTGTTTATTTGTTTGTCTATTTGCTTATCTTTGCTCTTCAGAAGAGTCTATTGTGACACTGACGGAAATATAGGGCCAAACTATGTTTATTTTGCTCCGTGTAGGTCTGTCTCTGTAAATTTGCGGATTAAGAATATTTTCTTTGTAATACCTCTTGATTTATAAGGAAAAAAGGGATGCTTCTTCGGTGACAAAAACCACGGAATTAAGTGTTTTACAGCAAATGTTATTTTGATTTTAAAACTTCTTTATTGTTATGAATATTTATGTTGAATGAATTGACTGTAAGAAGAATTTACGTAATGGTATTTAAATTAACTAATCATTTTTTAATAGGAATTATAAGAATTAACCAGAATTGTTTTCTTATCACTTAAATGGGATTGAGAATTTTCTTTTTTATCTCATATTTTTATTTAATGATTTCTGTACAGCTATATATCCACTGAAACTATCAAGAAAAGAATACACAAAATTTAATCGGTGATTAAACCAACTACTTTTATCTATAAAAATTCAATACATTTAATTTTAAAATATTGATAATCTGAATTAAAATCACAAAGAATTCCTCAAAGAAAGGTACTTGATATCAACTACATTCACGTCAGCAACCATTTTTTGATGAATTCTATCTGACGTCTAAGCTTTACATTTAGCTGATCAATTTTTCGGATGTTACGGCATTGAAAAGTAAAAAAATGCACACTGTTGATATTCATGTAAATACACAACTTTAATAAAGTTCATTTTAGTTTATCCAGTTTGATAATTTCTTTCTGCCATTAAATTATTTCTGCAGCCTTTCCTATTTTGTCTTGATGAATCAACAGTAAAATATTAACAATAAATATGTAGTCATCTATAGCTGTAACGGCATTTGAGCTATTTATTTGATCGATTTCTAAGTCTCTGGTTTTTGGAATCAGTTCTATAGCCTTGAAATGTTTATCTTTGTTACTTTGATGAAATTCGCTGTACTTCACTATAAATGGCAAGATCAACAACTTTAGACTATCTTTCAAATAATAAATTCCAATAAATCGTACTGTCATGACATTTTAAAATTACCTTCACAAAAAGATGTTCTGAAATCAATAATCTTTGATGAATGAGATAATAAATCAAAAGGCCAATGAAAAACTAATTTTTGCACATAAATATTTTTTTCTGATATTAGACTTCATGAATTTAGATTTACCTTTGAAATATTCTTCTTTCTTCTGCAATAACATTACATAATATAAATATATTTTACTGAATATATAAATGAAACATTAAGATTGGTTTAGAATAGATGGCGCTGTAATCAATAGATGGTGGAAAGAGGGCACTGTAATCACTATAAGTTGCTAATTAAAAGATTCAGCAACTAATGTCATATTCTTCATTCAGTGAATATTCACTAAAACAAAGTAGTACAAAATGGAGAGCATAAATCGATTTTTAATTATTCTTAGACTGAAAATCATTGAAAAATCAAAAAGGGAGCTGTTTTCTTCATTTTTCAAGTTTAAAACAGAGAAAAAGCAAGGAGTTATACAATTCTTAAGAAAAAGAAGTTCAAAATGAATTGCTTTAACCATTGTTGCCGCTACAATGTTCAAATTGCTTTCTATCTTTTTACCCTATTATTTAAAAGCACAAAACAGCAACAATAGAAGTAAGACTGCCGATACTATGAATGTGTTGGGTAATGCTAAGTTTTTAATCAGACCTTTGTAGATAACATCTTTCAGAGATTATGTCATGGTTAGATGGTTATATATATAACATGGTTATAAGGCTATAACATATTTTAGAGATAAAATTTGTATTTTAGTCCACAACCAGAAATCACTAGAATACTAATATCAGGTGACCATGGCAGCTTGAGAGATAATTTTGTTATTCCCAAAATGATCATTCAACAGCTAATTCATTAACATTACGGAATGAATTGGTTGACCAAAAGGTAATCATAGCATTTCGCTTTCTTCGTACAGGTTATAGAACTTGAAGGTCCAACCTCTATAAAAAAGAAGTGATTAATGATAAATACTGCAGCAAATCTTTACCACAAAGAGATTTGTGGAGTGAGCGCTGATAGCACAGTTTTCATTGTTGATGATGGGTTGGGTTTTATGGTGCAAGGTTCATAAAGGACAAGCTGCTCTGTTTCATTGTTGATGAAGAATGAAGAATGTCCTTTTCATTGTTGAAGAAGAATGAAGATAGTACAAAAGCAATGGTTACAAATTTAACGAATTATCTTTTGTTTATTCAGTATTTTGAAAATTTACAAAAGCCTTAATGTTTGATTGACTTTTGTCTACTTTCAAATCTTTCATCTATCTGTGGCCATGCATCCGAGAAAAAAATTTCAGGTGAAAATTCCTTTGTACTAACCTGCATAATTTTAAATGGATATCATAGTAAGGTAGTTCATAAAATTTTACTAGTTGTCATAACAAGCATGTCTAAAGTTTGGATAATTGCGCGTGTACTGAATGTTCCACATGCATTTCTTAAAGCTACCTCATATACTGTTGCTAAATTCTTCACCGACACTGAATCAACTTCTTTCTTTTCTCTACCGCATTTCATGACAAATGAATCTTATAACTTATCAATCATTTTCTTCAAATCGAGTGTGGTCATCCGACTAGAAGAGGGGGAGGGGGTATTTTTTTTTTTTGTTACCTTTACCATCCGATATTTTTTCAATGCAACTACTCAATCATTTCTGTAGAAACTCTTCCCAAAAAGAGCCTTATCTTTCAATGAATGACTCATGCTTACTTTTTCAGACGCAGGATAATAGAAACTAATTCATTTTTTTTACCTAAATTGTAATACGAAGAGCACATGTTATGTCTTTTAATTGGCTTTTTAAAATCATCTTAAAATTAATATCTTTTAAGGCAATCAATTTATGAATGTCTTATGCGTAAGCGCCTTCTATCATACAAATTTGAATTATTTTTCCTTTGCCAAACAAACTCCATTTGTTTAAAGTATATTTAGATGAAATATCAGGTCATTCTTACTAACATTTCTTTTATCAGATTTTTAAAAGTGCAAATTTATTACAATCTGTACGTATTATGTGTGTGAGAGTGTATGCATGTGTGTAGGGGCATGTGTGTCGTGTGAAAATTGTTGAGATTTTATATTTATACTCTCTATTGTTAAAAAATGACATACATTTCTGTCTTTAAATATCAACAACAACCATCAGTCTGTTGTTAGCTCTACAATTTTTTTAACGTAGTGCAAGTGTTAAATAAGCTTCTAATCATTGAAATAAATTTTAATTTATACCTTTTTATTTTCTACCATAATTAAAATTTTTTTTAATTTGTCCAATTCTACTTAAAGTACACATTTCATTGGTTGAGAACTACTAGTTTTAAGCAAATATTTTTAATTCCGAACCAATATATAATTGAGTTGGTATTTGTATATTTAATTGCACCTAGATGGCACCACTCGCAAGTATCTGTAATTGGTTCAATTTTCTTTTACCTTTTTGTAAGTGGCAACTTCGTTCAATAGTCTTTATTTGTAAACAACACATTTGTATTCTTCATTTCATTAAACTTTATTTAACTTTCTACAGCTCACTGCATTTTGTTTTCATGTATATTTATTGCACTATGGATATTCAGTTAAGATATTATTAATCTTTTTTAACAATAAATTTTTTAATTTAAGGAAGCTTTTTTTAACAATAAAGTTATTTTAGTGCTTTTTAAGATTATGCTTCCAATAGCCGTAAAAGCTCAACATCTTTGGTGTAACAGGAATATTTAAGTATAATTCCAAGAATAAACAAAAGTTTCTTCAGAAAATTACGTAATCAATTTTGAATTTTATTCAAAGAAAGGGAATTGTCCAATAAAGTTATTTTTTTTTTATCAGAAATGTGTTTTAAAAAATGTTCAAGATGGGAGAAAAATTTTCTATAATCTTATTTACATCTCTTTAAAAAAATTCAAGTTATGATGGTGTATAAAATTTTTTTACTGAGGAATAAAAATGATTATCATACAATAGGTAAAAGAAATTTTAAAAGATAAAAATAAATATCGTTTTAGATGACATTCTGGGTTATAAACTGTTGGTTGTTAAAAATGCGACACAGAGACGGGAAAGAGATGCCATATCCAAACTTTTTCAGTGATTCAGAGAAATATAAATGGTAATTTATTGAAAACAACTATTTGTGAGGTGAAAAGAATATTAAATTCAATAATCAGTTTCATTCCTTAACTTGGCTTTGAATGTGTGATTAGATTATGGTAGCATTCGCTATTTTAACAAGTAACCAAAGTTGATCTGATATCCTAATGGATATTGTATTTCAGAACAATTATCCTCTGATCGATGGTTACATTGGGTATCAGATATATAGAATACCAGAAGATTGAGGAAGCAATGCTATTTGGTGACTGAATATAAATTTTATATACTGTTTGTATTGCAGATCAGAATTATTCTGTTGATATGTAAAAAGCAAAATTTGATAAAAAAAAAATATGTTGCTAAGAAAGAGGATAAGTTGCTAAATCTAAGATTCATATCATTGGTCTATCAATGTATATAATATTTAAAGTGTACAAAAAAGTACACTTTATATATATTATATACATTGACTGTATAATATGATAAAGTGTACTAAAAAGTGTGAAATTTGATACAACTCCAAAGCTATTATCCTGGGTATTAGAGGATTACAGAGATGCGTGATACTCACCTCAATACGGTGTCTCTTAACTTTAATTTGAACACAGTAGTGCTGCAGGTACAAGCGTAGTTTGTCCTTGAAGACAATATCATGTCATTCAAATAAACATTTTCATAATTTACTGCATTACAGTATGCGTAAGCACTTGTAGTTTAGAAACATACACAGAGGTACAGAGAATCCCCAGACTAAACTCAAGATTAATGGGTCTGAATTACTTGGCAAACGTCAAGCACCTCATAATTTTGAGCCAAAGTCAGGACATGGTCACAAATTTGGCTCCATCCTCTCCAAATCCTCGCCACATCAGCTTAAAGACTTTAAACGTCACAGATTAATGTGGACATGTTCCCGACCCACGAAGCTGCTTCAGCAATCATATGAGGGAGAATGTGGTCACCCTCCCAATCATTGACCTCAGCAAATTAAGCTTCACTTTGCTGATCTTAACGGAAAGCGATATTAACGGAATTTGGAAGCTACTCCGTCACTGGATCTAGTTAAGAAATATTGATAGCTGTGAATACGAGCCCTAAACCTCCAAATAACCGAAGAAATAAAGACCATAGAAAATTGAAAATAATATTAAATTAATATATGAAAGTTAGATTTTGACATGCAAATACGAAAATTAAATATCGATAGTAATGATGATAAGTATTAATTTCGCAGAAATGCTTTAAAGATGCATACATTTAATTATTGAAATTTTGAATCCATTACGATTTCTGAGTAATGCATGAAAAAAAGTGATATAACTTAATTTATCATTGTTTACGTTAGTTCTTAAATCTGGAGAGAATGTGTATATACTCATTTGTAGAATTTTTTCAAAAACTCATCCTCTACCAAGATTATATTTTTCCAGTTGTGAGGCGTCTTTGTTTTGATTTGGATTGGAATTTCTTAATTCCTTGTTATTTCTATTGTCATTACAGATGTTCGAGAGTTAGGATGTATTAAGACAAAATATTGGCTTGATTATTTCCGGACACTCGATTTGAGTCGATTGTTGATTTTACGTTTAAAAATTTTGTTCCGAAGTAACACAATTCTTCAATGCAAAAAATTGGTTTATTTGAAGATTCATTCAAAATAAGAAGTCACATAAGTCTCTTAAGAGTGCCAATCTCTAGAATTTATTATTTCGATGCTCGGACCAGTTTTACAAAATAGAATACGTATCATTACATACTTTAAGTTCACAGAATATTTCATGATTTTGAACAATGAATAATTAATAAGTATTTCCTCACTTTTTGTTCAAACCAATTACTAAAATCACTCAGTCCATTTTTATTTACTAAAAATATGAAATTACTTAGTTTTGTCATGATGTTCTTACATAATTTTGACAGCTACTTGTTTCTTATTTTGTAGACAACGGTTTTCTAAAAAATAAATTTATAATAAAAAGAAGTTCATGATGTATGATTTCAATTGTCAGCCAACCATAATTGTGAAACAGCCGCCCAACCTGTCTAGTGGTTAGCGTAACTGACTACGGATGGGGAGAACCTGGGTTCGAATCCCGACTCGGGCATGGATGTACTTTCTCTTTCTCTCTGTGTTTCTTGTTCTTTCTTCAGATGATGGATGAATGTTGCCCGCCCTATAAACGGGTTTGTGCTGATGTGGCGTGGGCGATGCTACTCGTACCTCCGTGACTTTGTTCACAGGTGCCCACCGGGTAACGATAAAATGAGTATCAGTTTCCGGCCTTGTTGCGGCAAATGGGCTAATGTACTTACTTGCTCAAGGGTGCCCTCCATTAGAAATAAAAAAAATAATTGTGAAACGAGCAGCTGGTGAACGTTATACAGTACTAAGAATACAACTAATCAGTTTTTTACAAAATCTTATTAAAACCAACAACCAAATTAGCACACTTTAATCATTTTCTAATAAGCTAAAGTATCTAATTCGTTATAATGCATAACAATCAGTCTTAGCACTAATAAGTATTTTATAAGAACTTCTCAAAGATATTTTTCAATATTTTTCAATATGATATTTTTCAATACCCTTTTTAATACCACATTAAGAAATAAAACGTTTAAATATTGCTAGTACGTAGCATTTATACCAAAGAAAGTTTTACTGTTGGACATGTAATGAAAAATATCATTATTAGAGTCGTTTTTGTAGTAAGTTGCTTATGTTTTGTTTTGCTTTCTTTTTTTGGAAATAAAAATTAAAAACAAAATTACTTTATCAAATAAGCTGATGATTTCTTAGTATTACATTTGTCTGTTATAGAAAATTTAATTATTTTTGCAGAATCAAATGGTTTTCACGTTATAAATTACATCATACCTATCACAGATATCGTTATTCAAATTGCAAAATGTTCCACATAAAAATTATCACTATTTTTACTTTCTTATATGAATTAAAGGAACTTTTTGTAGCTTTTAACGGGTATGAAGATTGCCTTTTATTAACAAGTGACTTATTAATTAAAAGATACGATAAAAATTCTGATAATCGATAATATTTTTTGAAGATAAATTACAATCCTATAGACAAATCATTCAAGTAATAAATTACTATAGTCAGTTCAAATTACATATTTGGGGTAATCTGAATATTTTGGCACACGAGTTTTCGCACTTTCACATTAGATTATTTTGATAAATGATTTTGAGGAAAATATAATTCAGTAAATGTAACACAATATACAGAGAAAAAAAAGGCTTTTGAATTAAATGAATTATATTATAAGATATAAGAATAAACTTAGCGAATTTTTCAAAAGCATATTTTATACATTAAAAATATACTTAAATAAAATGTAAAACTAAATTTAATCTTAAAACTTACCGTTAATAATGATGAGTACAGAAACTTCAGAAAACATTATGTATTATTCCTCATAGTCTTGTGCGTATATCAATAGACAATCACATTTAAAATTCAGGACTCAACAACATCGTTTCCCTACATAAATATAAATGAAAAAATTAGCAGAAGTATACATAACAAAGCATAAACTAGTTAAAAACAATTATTCTAATTTTGAATAAACTTTTTTGAAATGTTGAATCCCTGAGAATAATTCCAAATGATTCCTAAATCTGAGTTGTGGTGTCATCATTCCCTTATAGTGTCAAACCATTTTTCTCCTTGATGGTGACATAAAATGTCTCCTAATAATTTTCATCCCAATTTTACCTAGTTAATTAGTAATCATTGAAATACTTTATAATAATAAATAAGATAATATTATCGAATGATTAATATTAAAGTGATTAGAGAAATATTTCACTTTATGAAGACATTAAAAGATTTTTACAAGAGCTTCATTAAATTTTCAACCATAGCTTACAGATTTTTCAAAAATATAATATTGTAGAATTAAAATTTTAAATATACTAGAATAAATATAGTTTAAAATTACATGATTTATAAATAATATACATTTTTGTAGGATATACCTAATTTATAACTGTTTAAATAAATGGTTTAAAAAATCTTTTTTTTTAATAATTTGTGATGCTTAATATTATTAGTTTGGGGAAAAAGAAATCCATTATTTTTTCGGTAGACGTCTGTATTGATCGGAATAATGTATTTTTTTCCCCAACCTAATATAATAGTTATTTAATAGTGATAATATTTCACAAGGAAGATTATAACCTTTTTTAATATAAAGTAAGTTTAGAAACACTTTTATTTTTTCTTCTTTTATATAAGAGAACTTGAAGTGTGTAGTTAATTTGTATGATTTTAGTATATGTAAAATTCATTTATTTGTAAATCCTTTCTTTATTGCTATCAGTAGACTATACTTGCATTTTTGATAAAGATAATTTTATTGTAATAAAATTAAACAAATTACAACTAAATTTAGACAACAATTTGCGAGTTATTGTCTATTAACAAATTGAATTTTTGTAAGTTTATTTATAGAAATGTAAGGCAGTTTATAAATATCATACTTTGAAATTAGTAAGTGATTTTTGCATTGGATATTATAAAACCCCACTAATTGTAATTAAATAATGTCATTAAATGCTTGCTATCTAATTTTTTTCCCAACATTAATTGTTCCTTCTATATTGTGCAAAAAACGATATCAAGAGTACTTAAAATATGTTCTCAAATAGCTGTTTGGCACTTTTCGCTACCTGTAAACAGAAGCAGTTGATTTACTTGTGGACTTAATCTGGAATTAAGTGAATTTAGTTGGAACTAAGTGAGAATTTATAACTGAATCATCTGAAGTTGCATAATATGTAATGAGATCTATTTTTTATGTTTTAATATGGACCAAAAATATTTATTATTTAAGTCTTTATGTAAATAAATTGTGATGCATGAAGTATGAACTTACAATATCAACAGAAAAACTCTCAGAAAGAGGTAAATTATTCAAGCATATGCTTTAAATAAAAAATAAATTTTCTAATAAATGTTTTTGTGTGGTACATTTGTATATTAAAAGTTAGTCACAATTTTATAATCACTTTTTTTATGAACTGTCTTCAATAAAAATATATTAATTAATAATAAATAAAATATATTAATAAATTTCATTAAAACGAGGGTTGTTACATTTTGTAGAACTAATCGAATTATTCAGTTAGATTCAAATGTGAATGTAAAAATTTTCAAGTATTTTATTTAATTGTTGTATCCTTGGCAGATTTTTTAAAAAATACCTCAAATTAAACTTTAATTCCATTAAAATTTCTATTCTGTTTTTAAATTACGAAGAACCACCCAAGATGGCACATCCACTGGTAGCTCCATTGTATAAGGTGCCATCACTGTTGCTCTTTGCGCCGAAATAATAGTCGGGCATTATATATATATATATATATATATATATATATATATATATATATATATATATATATATATATATATATATATATATATATATAAGGGGAAAAATAATAATAATAATAAAAACATTGGCTGGCTGGTTGGAATAAAAATACTTGCACTAGAGATTAAATTCATCTAGATGAGGTCTTTTAGGGTAAAATATAAAATATTTCAATCAGTTAAAGAACTTGAAATAAATTAATCATTTATTTATTTTGCTAAATTCATTGAAAATTTTCTTTCCTACATATATATGCAATTTCTGTAAATGAGAAGGCTCGCTATGTTAAAACAGAGTTAAAATAGTTTTGAAAAACTTAATTATGGATTATTTTATTGAATAGATTATTAATATTTTTGTATGAAAACTAATATTTTAAAATTTTCAGATGAAAAACTAAATGTAACTAATTTGGTTGAACTGGTAATAATTGCTTGCAATTGTTGTGTATAAAAGGATGACAGCAAATGGAAAATTATTAAATCCTAATTAAAATAGGTAAAAATTTACTGAACGGTCATTCTTGGCGACTTTCCCAAAATTTCGCAAAAAGTTTAGCCATTTTTTACTAGCGAGATTTAAAGGGGGAAAAAAAAAAAAAAAAAAAAAAAAAACAGGATATTGAAAAATATTGCCGGTGCAAAAAATGGGTTGCCATATATAGACAATATGGCGAAATTGCGCCAAGGTTGACTGTACAGTAAATGATCCAAAAGGGTATGCCAAAAATTTTTTTTAATTTAATCAATGATAACCTTGAAAATTTTTACTATGAGTTATTGTAGTAATCAAATTCTTAATACTGTGTTATTATATTTAATACTTGAATCTTCTGATTATAAACACAAAAGAGTTACTTTGATTCGTAGATTAAGTTAATGTTGAATGGAATATACTGACAATAAAGGCGCGATCCAATGACTAGTACAATAAGAAACTATTCAATTACACAGTGGTGTGATTAAGATAAAACTTTTGAGTCACACAATTATGTGACTAAGATAGCTTGTCAAAATTATTTTTCAATTTAATCTGTAAAACTAGCACCAGCAAAAAAAAAATTACTTTGATTTATAAGACTACTATATTTACAAATGCTCATAATCCAGTATTACGACGTCGATAAAGAATCTACAAAACTTTCTGCAAGTTTTTCCTTTATTCAGTTTCAACTATGTGAAGGAATGTAAATTTTAAAAGTCAATGAAAATAAGTGTCTCATAAAAGTTACATTTGGCCTTGTGCCACGGCGTGATGAAATCAAGAGTCTCTATTTCTGCGTACAAATGTACGGTTGACTGAGACTTTGACCCAAAATTGAATGAGAATCGTGTGATTCATTCAACACACAAAAAAGAACCTCTTCAAAAATAGAATGAAGTGAATAATCATAAAAAAGTTGCTTTTATATTTTATCTACTTTAGAGGATGTTTATCCAATTTAAACATAATGCGTTGGTATTTTTAGTTTTATTGTATGCAAATTTATACATTTTAGAAATTGTTTTTATAAAAAAAAATGCAAACAAAGCAAATGCTTTGCGGTTACGTATTCAGTGGACATCAGCACAAGACATCAAAAGCTGAACAAATTCAAAGAAATAAAAATTAACCTTCATTCTTTTTAGTTATAGTAACTATTATACACCATTAAAATGACTAAGTATTTAATGATTGAAATAGTTATACTTATGGACAATTATATTGTTTAGTAAGAAAAAATTTCTTTTTAAATTATTTTTAATTACCATGCAAGTCGAGACCAATACATAACTAATATTAAATTCTTTGAATAATTTTACTTTTTCTAGAATAGATTTATTTTTTAATACAGCACATAAAAATTAATGGTTTAATGTAAAATCCAAATAAGTTAAATAAAAAGGAGTACTAAGCGAACTTATTGTACTTTTAAATTTAAAATAGAATTGGATAAAATATTTTAGTATGTTTCAGGCACCATAAAATTTTTGTTGATTTAAAACTTCTGGTTCTAAGCAATCATGTTGGTTTTGTATATTTTTTAATCTCAAATAACGGTGATTGCTCTGATATTCAAATGGAAGTATTACAAAAATAAATTTTCTGTGAATCAATTCTAAAATTATTCTATTCAAAACTTACGTCATTTTGGATACCTAACACACTATTCAATTGGTGGACTTAAATTATTTTAATTGTATCGTTCATTTATATGCAAAGCACAACACAAATGATTCCTTAATATATGGTATTTTTTATCGATCTCTCTCTCAATTTATTACAAAATCAATTGAATTTTATAAACTATGAATGCCATCTTGAACATTTTTTGTCTCATATTCTAGTTTTATATTGTTCATTTTGTATCCTGTATTCCTCCAAATAGGTGGATTATTTATATATTATAAAGAATATTATATATTATCGTCCTTCCTTCTCTTTCTAATCTTTTTCCTTTGCTTTATTTTAATTCTAATTCTTTCCATGAATGTCATTGTGTTATCATATATTACGTTCTTGGTGAATGGTAAACTTTAAAAGTAATCTTGATTAGGCTTGTTTAAATGATATTTATATTTTATAAAATATTTAAAATTTTCCATATATTTTATCTTTTATAACTTATCATTTATTTCAACGTTCAGTTTTGCTCGCGAAACAGATTTAAGATAAATTTTTAAAATAAATGACAAAAAATATTGAAACTGGGTAAACAAAATAAATTTCATTCGAATGAAATTTGTAATGTTCAATGAAATCATTAATTTTAACTACTAATGTAACTTAAATTCTTCATTATTTATTTATTATCTTTTGAATCATAATCAAATGTAAACTTAGTCTAATTATTTATTAACTGAGTTATCTATAACGTAACACAGGCAAATGAAATATCATCAAATTTTAATCAAATCCTTAATATTTCTAAATCTTAACCCTAAAGTTAACAAGCTTTAGCTAGAGTAGATTTTTAAAATCATATGATAGAAAATAAATGTGATACAATGTTTCTAAAACGCAGAGGAAACTTATTAAATTTTAAAAATTCGAGAAACACGCCATATTTTTAAATAAAAAAAAAACCTTAAATTATATAAATTAATTTCTCTGTAATACTTGAATAATAAAACCAATTTCCAAATTTTCACATCATTATTTTTTAAAAATTCAAAAACCTGTTATTAACATAATCTAACATAATTTTTTTTCATTATTGTCGTACCGTATTTTTCATTAACTCTTATATTAACATTACAAACATTTTTTGAAAATTTTATAAAATTTATGATTTAAATAATTCATTTATGATTTATACATAAGTGTATGTGTAAGAGCGAGAAAGAAAGAATGTTTCAATTTTTTTTAACCCTTAATCCATTAATAGAATGATTTGTATACGATATGCCAACTAAAGTAGTTAGAATATTTTATTTGAAAACATTTTAAGCAAATACACTTGACTTACTACTGGTTTGTGCAATACTCATGAAAAAAATTTACCACAGAGCCTACAGATTTTGCTGCAAATCAGTGTCAGAACGTATGAAATTTTTTTCCATTTAGCCTTTGAATGGTGGAATTCTAGCATTTTCCTACTAATACAGTCATTGACGAATTTGAATTGACCTATAAATATGGCAATAATTTGGCATAATTTTCTTATTCTTTAGAAGAACATATTTGACAATTACAACTTGTATTTAAAAAGCAGATCCAATATTGAAGCAAACAATGAAGACAAGGAAAATTAATCTGTTAAAGTAACAAATTTATAATTATTAAGTAGCGTTGAATAAACACAATATATATCTTGAAAGAACTGCATCAGTGAAGGAATGGAAAAACTAAATTTAAGCAAATTATATCTGCACTTTTGTAATGGCTGCATATAATGCATACTTAAAATTAAAACATTCCATCACCATTGATAGAACATACTCTGATTATAATTTCAGATGAACTGCCATTGATTGAAAAAGCAGAGATTAACAACGAAGATATTTATTTTGCCGAATAAATTAAACTAGAGTTATTTGATATTCAAAACCTCATTTACATACTGTTATCTGATAACCTTAAAAAACAGTCAAATAACTCTAAACAGTCAAACGCTTAATTTCTGACTATTATATACTCTGGAATAAATGCATGTTTTTATTCTTTCCTTGTCTTAAAAATATAACATCCAATAACTTTTTGAGAAGCAGTGTTCATTTTGGAAATTAATTAATTTTTCTCCTTGAGAAGGATATTTATAATTATATGTATTTAGTAAAAGAATTAAAATAATTTTATACTTAGAAGAGATTTTCCTTATAACTGAACAAAATTCAAATATTTTTCAATAAAGTCATGCCATAGAAAACAAAGGATTTTGTTAGCCGCTTAATTTAATTTAAAAAGCAATGAATAACTCAAGTGAAAGAAAACATAAAATTCTGATGTAATATTTCAATTCAGAGATCATTTATTATTTCATTTTTTGTAAATTTATATCTACTAACATTATAATTATTAGTTACAATTGCGTGCTGTTATGATAAAATTCTTGGAAGAATGAATTAAGTATTTTTAGTAATAATTATTTATATAAAATTAAAACTTTCGTGAGTAGAATAGTGAAAAAGAAAAAAATGATGATGTTTTTTATTTTGAAAATGTAAAAACAAAAAATTCTTGTCTTATTTTCTGGAATGGTTATTTGTTTAAGAAAAACTATATGTTCTGCTCATAACCACATAGTCACAAATGAGAGCCTATAAATCAAATCTATTTAATAATGTTTTAATAAAAGCATAAAGTTCTTTCTAGTTTAAACTCAAAAAATCTAAATAAAATAAAATATTCTATAACTATTATTGCTTTTCCAATAAACGAAAAAAATTGCAAGTCATAATCCCTTCTTCTATTTAGACTAGTTGAAAACTGATGAGAAAAGTTGTAAACTACTTCCTTTTGTTTAGGAGCTAACCACTGAAAAATTAAAATGGTTAATACACTATATTAAAATTCCATTCCATTTCGATCAGCTGATCAAAATTCATTGCCTTGAAAATGAAAGTAAGACTACTTATGTAAATGTGGTTGCTATTATTTACCAAATATGTGAAGATGAAATTTTACCTCCAGCATAAACTAAAAAAATAAAGTATATACACTGACTTATTCAATCTAAGCTATCTACCTAACACTAAAAGAAAAAAACTATAAATTTGTCCAAAAGAATTCAGTCTGAATCTTCAGATATTAAATTTTATGTCGATCGAGTTCTCTAACATAAAATTTCACTGGTTCACCGAAATGGTTTTCCACAACCGACGCGGTAAAAGGTTGTCGTAAAAAGAACACCTTATAGTCACCTACGGGTGACGTCTTGGAATTCATATGAAGAGAAAAAGGAAGCTTCCTCTTTTGATAACCGAAAATGGGTTATTGATTTACCTTATACCTTTACTTAGTGGTTTCTTGTCATGGTAGAAAAGATGAGTGTGCTGCAGTCAGCAATATCCGAAATCTCAGCCTATCTGATTGGGAGGAAATCATTAAAAGTGTCAGAACTGATTGTTCTCCCTAGTCAAGAATTGATGACGCTCCTGATCTGTAATTTCTTCAGATGATTGCTTCTTAAGTTTATTTCCTCCAATTATTTACAAAAGTAGAACACCAATAAGAGCAGAGATTGAAGAGCACCAATAAGGGGAGAAATTGCTTTTCAAAATAATTTATATTAGTTTAAAACAAACCACGCTGAAACAAAACATTGCATTATATATTCGAATATCTCATGAGATTGGTATTTTTTGTCATAATTTAATAATGCAAAACATTTTATCTTTTAAAATATGCTTGAATACCATTTGAAAATTTGGTTATTTACAAAATGAACTCTGTTTTTGTACACTTTAAATTAATGATAATAATTTAATAAATGCATAGAATAATGCCGTGACAATCTGGTTCAAATCTGGGAAAGTTATGAATTGTCTTTCTTTTGTGATTTTAAAATAATTATTTTTTTAATTTTTAATTCTAGTGCAAAAATTTATGTGTATCCCTATCGATAAATTACTTAGTGCTTAGTATTAGATTGAAGATTTTAATTATTAAATACGTAATTTATTTTAATATTAATGTTATTTATAGTATTTGAATAAATCTTTCCATTTATTTATCAGGATATTCTTTCTTTTAAAAAAAACCCGTGTTTGAATATTAGCAATTTTTCAGCATGAAACCCAAAGTGAGAATTTAAAGATAAAGGTCTATTCTTCCCTTAGTGAAAAAAATGTCAGTCAAACACTTCTATTATGGGTTTTCAAGTGTATATTATTTTAACAGCTCCCAATATATATATATATATATATATATATATATATATATATATATATATTGTCGAATGCCAGTCAGTCTGGCAATATGGGGTGCACTGCTTGTTTTTTCCAACTGAATCATAATTTGGAAATTCGAACCCAGGACCTCCGTTATCCGCAGTCAGGCATGCTGACTACTAAACAAGATAGGCAGCCCCCATATAATTTCTGAGATTAAATATTTCTGATCTAAAGACAGTAGCCAAATCTGGATTTAAAAACACTAGCCAAATCTAACCAAGGTTTTAATAGCTTTAAACAAATATCAACAAGATTGATATTGGTATATGCGGGGTTCCTTTTTAATTTTCTTAGATGTCCTAAATAAGAAAATCCTTAATACAAATTTAATCTCTTTTAGATTTTAATCATTAAATTATTGATGATTTATTATTATTCTGTTAAAACTAAAAGCTATTATTATGATTGAATTCTGTATATAAAACAAATCATATCATAAAACATCAGGATATTTTCTGGCTATCATTTATTTGCAACTCGATGCAATATTCTCATTTTCAGTCATTCCTTTAAATCATATTCTTCAATAGTAATCTTTGAGAGTAAGCAATATAATTTTTGCATTGAAAGCATTTGTTTTATTCATTATATTTGAAGAATATATTTTGACAAGACAATTTCAAATTTATTCTTATCTAAAAATAATTTTCCAATAACTCAAATGAATTTATTGGAGTTATCTTTTTTGAATTTGATTATTTTTGACTATTTACTTTAGTTATATATAAAATGTAATCTTTTGTGCTATTTATTACTGTTGATACTTGAATCAATAGTAACAGATAACTCCGGATGATTGATGCTTTAATCAATAATAATCAATAGTAAAAGTTTTGTTGTTTACAATGTTTTTATTTTTGATGCTTGTATTATGCGGGATATTTTCGATAATAATGGTTGTTATTCAAGTTCAGAATTCAATGTAGATTAAAGTATAAAGGCTTATATGTAATATTTTTGGAAATGTCTTATTTATAGAATATTATACAGCTATGGTCTATTAAATGCCACATTTCTGATATGCCACACTTCTGAAAATTATTGACAAATGAAATATGCTGGGATTTGCAAATGATTAGTTTTACAATCTATTCAAGAAGTAGCGACATATTTAATGGGCCTAAAAGAACAGAAATAAGTTTCTCATACAGGAATTGTATTTCAATGACGATTGTGGTTAAACAAATTGTTATTACTTGTGTAAAAAAGAGAAATGCTTATCAACATGTGTTCAAGTTCGATCCCAATCGTACTATAGCATGCCGAAGTATTGTGATATCATAATAGATCAGTCATAATAATGGAGCTCACATTAATCGAACTCGCCTGGTTGCTAGCAGAATACGGAATCGATTCGTTTCTGATATAAAAGCCATACTGGATTTAATCGGACATTCACATAATCAGTTGAAAATATGGATACATTAAATCACAATTTCCACAATGGTTGAAAAAAAATCATACAATTACGTAACGACATATTAATTACGAAATACAAGATTATAAGCAGTTAGTTAATCGTCATCTACTACGGTGATATTTTTGGTAGACTTAGTAACGATCCGGTTGGCTAACTTTGATTCCTTAATAAGTGGAAATTATTTCAACATTATGTCGCAAAGAAAAAAAATGCATTATAGTTATTTTAAATTTGAGAAGTGAATTCAATAAACACTTTTTAATTTTATAAAGGATTTTCAATTGATGTGCAGTTAATGTCAAATCGCATTTTTTACAGAGGTTTATGCTGACGAGTAGGGCCATGGATTTTACGGAAGATAATGCTGCAGCGAATTGGAATTGATTGACTTCCCAAATGATTTATTTGAATCATTTCCTTCTTACCTGGCAATATTGAGTTTCATGTTCTCATAGAAAAATAAATCGATTGAAGTACAGATTTGTTTCATGTGAAAGCAACATTCAGATATACATATCTGTAAGGGATTTCTTTTTCCGCTATGAAGCTTATTAAAAATTAGTAAATGAGATTTATTATTGGACAAGTATATTTGAATAGGATTCAGATAGAAATCACTATCCCCTTTCGCAACATTAAAAATACTCGTTAATATTAAGAAAAATTATTAGTCCTTCGCATCAAAATTAACAAATCTGATAAAAGAAATGTTTTATAGTTATTTATAGTTAACATTACAGTTGTTGCTTTTTTAGGTATAATTCAATATCAGTTTCTTTCTGTTACATACAGTTTAACTAAAATTATTCACATTTAACAAAAATAAACATATTTACTAGAAATGTAAATTTATAAAGCAATTAACAAATGGAATGTTTTTTAAGTTGATAATTTTTTTAGTTAGTATCTCATAGTGGGTTTTAAAAGTGGTACGATAGCACAGAAAATTTATTAGTTTGGCGACTCTGGTGTATAAGAAACAAATGTCTTCGTGCATGAAGTGTCAATTATTTTACTTTTAATAACGTAAATTTTAAAATTGTCAGGTGACTATGATTTCGGATCCCTTGACTGATGAGAAGACCCCAATAATGGGATCAATGATGAACAAGGACTCAGGAACAGCCTCATGTTGTACTTGCCGAGGAATTTCTATTCTGTATACAGGATCATAAAACCCAAAGATATATTAGGCAGTATCATGGAAAACACACATTATCATACCATAACGTTGCTTTATGTTCGCATTGTCCTCATCTAGAAAATCAGTCATTATATTTCTGACATGAAAGCTCAAAGCTACCAGCTATAATATTGAAACTACCATAATGATTCATTTAAACCAAATACAGCATAATTGGCCGCGGTGGCCTGGTTAGTTAGGGCATCGTTCTCGTTACCAAACGGTGTTGAGTTCGAATCCCGGCTTAGCCGAAGATCCATCGTGTTCACTAATGGCGACTGGGGCATGTTAAATCGGTCGGGTCGCAATGTCCTCCAGGTTCCCATTACAAATAAATACTTCTAGAGGTGGTTGGAGCCAGGCTTTGGGTCTTCACCGGTTTCAATCTCTAAATTGGAAGATTCAGATGGTGCTGCCATCTATGAGCAAAAAGTCATACTTCCAGATGAGGTTGCTCTATTAAAAAAAACGGAAGACGCTCCCTCTCTAACTTCATTCGCCTAGTCTCTGTGACGGGAGGGCTTGGCGTTGCCAAGTGTCATTAATGGCATAATCATGAGTTGATTATACCTTTTTGACCTATTTTAAAGGAGAAATTATTCCGTTTTACCTGGCCAGCACATTCTCTAGATCTTTCACCGACTGGAAATATTTAGTCAACGGTTAACGAATGCCTATATCTCTACTCAACAATCACTACGTAATATTAAAATTGCATATAAAACTGAACTCTAGTACAAGATATTAAATCTATATTCAATATCTCTCTCATGCCCAGGTGGAAAAATGTGTAATTAAACAAATTATTAACCGAAGTAACAGCTCTATGTGCTGTTTTCTAAGAAACTGTGTACTGCATTTCAGAATTTAATTACTATTTCTTCCCCCCAAAATGTATATGAAAAATAAATGTCAATTCTCTCTATCATACATTTATTATATGTAAATAATCATATATTTTACCAAACTATTATATTTAACAATAAATTGACACACTAGATATACATTACTAATTAAACTATAATGAATGATACAACATTAAATTTTAAGGAAGAAATGATTAAAAATATTTTTATAAATTAATTTTTCTGGTAACTAATAAAATTAGGAAATTTATTGTTTTTCTGATGATTGCACTATTCTAATGACTGGGTTCCGTGATTCTCGATTGAAAAGTAATCAAGCACCCGTTCATTTAGTTAAGTGTTTGGTGTTATTCTCATGCTGGAACAGTTATGCTGATTGTACAAAGTATTCAGAGGTAACATAACTTTAAATTATGGTTTAAATGTCAATGTATTTAATTTCATTATATCTTCAATGAAGTGTGATTTGGAAATACCGTTAATTGCTATATTCCCACATTGGTAAGACTCAATAGGTTAACAAAAATGTAAGACTGATCATTATTAATGCTATTTTAGTTGGATCTATATTTTAGTTTTCTCACAAATACTTATAAAAACAAAAAAAAAAACTTTTAGTCGCTTTTCACAAAAATATAATGCATCAAACTCTCATTTCTAAGCTCGAGTTAGCCATGCTGCGTTAATTGAATAGTCAATGTTATGGCTGGTGTTATCGTCAACAAATGTAGATTTATTCTTTACTGTGGATGTAGATATAAAAATTTGGAATCAGTTTTTAGCGATAAGTTGAATTAAGCCTTGTATGCAAAAAATGATTATAGAGAGATAAATAAACCTAGAGTAAACTCAAGACGCGATATTTTTTTTACTAATTTCAAGGACACTGATTTTGAAAACATTTTATAACACAATTAGCAAACATTTAATGCAAATGCTTTATACACAGGTCATCATAAAGTAGGGAAAAATTATAAAAAATTACGATAACGCAAAGAGTTATGCGTGGAATTTAATGAAACGTATACACATTACGCAACACACAGGAAAAAACAAAACAGAAAAAAATCACCAGACAGCCATGGTGTTATAAAAATTAACATGTGTATACAATGAACAAATGGGAGGTGTAAGTTTGATATAGGAAAAGTACCTTTAATATGGGGTATGATCCTCCCAAGAAGCAATAGAGCACATGCAGCGATGTGTAATGCTCTCAATTATGCAATCTATTAATTGTGTAGGAAGTGCGAGCCATTAATCTTCCAAAGCAGTTGTAAGCAATGTTAGGGTTCTAGGAAGGGAATTGAGAGCAGCTACACGTCGTCTTAGAGCGACCAAACATTCTTGATTGAGTTAAGGTCCGGTGATTGAGCTGGCCACAGCATGCATTCAATTGTTTTCTGTTCAAGTTAAGCATCTACGTTGTGTGGTCTCGAATTATCATCCTGTAGCACGAAAGCATCACCTACGGGCGTATTCACCAAACACGGGTTAACTTGAGTGTAGCCTAACTCGGATATAACTCAACTCTAGTATGACTCGCCGATTCTTATTCACGAAGAGGAGAAATTCCCATGTAAAACAACTTTAGAGTTAACCGAACACGACATGTAAGACGGCTTCTGATTGGCTAGCAATCTTGCACATCAATGTCAAGAAACATATCTCTTAAGTCCACCATTGTTTGTTGACTCGGTGCTAACACTCCGAAACCATGGGGTTACTCTAGGGATCCATATAGGCGAGTTAATCGCTGTTTTTGTCGTGGTGAATAATGTTTCATGACTTAACTCGCCCTTTACCCTGAAACCTCGTTTAACTCTGGTTGGTGAATACGATCGCTACTGCTCCAGCACAAGGAGGCACATAAGCATCCAGGGTGTTATCTTTGTTGGTGTAAGCATTAACAATTTCACTGAAAAGGACAATGAGGTCTGTGCATTTACCCAAAGAGATATCATCCCAAACACAGATGCTGTCTGATTCATATACATTACTTTTACTGATGTTTGATACATGAAAATAAGTTTCGCATTCTCTCCAAATGAAAATCTCTTCTTTATCTCTCTTGTTTTAAAAAGCAAATAATTTATCTAAGAAACAGCCATTTATTGAGTAGTTTTCCATTAAAGGCAAAAAAATCCTGTTTTTTGGAACCAATTTTTTCCTGGTAGATAGAATTTCACACAAGTAACTTGAAATTAAACATTTTAAAAATGATTCAAAATAGTTGTTTTTAAAACATTTTTTTTTCTCAAAAAAATTTTAACTAATTTTAAGGAATCAAATTCTGTGTTCTCAAACCTTACACTAAATTGTATAGAAAAGTAAAATAATCGAAATAAAATGATGAACATTAACAAGTGAGAGGAAAATTAAATAATTTCTATTTAGCAGAAAAATTTTGAAGTTTCGGAGAAATTAGAAAAAAAAAAATTATTTTTCCTTCAAATGTTAATAATTCAATGGGGTTTTTTAAAATTCATAATTAATATTTTCAGTATATGTATATAACCTTTTGTGGAATGAAATTTAAAAGAAATTAACAGAATTTTTTCCTTTACTTCAAATGTCTGCCATTTTTCATATCAAACCCAACCAATTTTTTCCAATTTCCATCACGCAAATGTGAATATTTAATTGTTTTTTAACATCTCACTTGATAATCTACCTGATTCAAAATCGTAATCTTATTGTTACAGTTGCGTTTAATTTTGCATGTAATTTAGTTCCAAAATGTTAGTTATTCTGTAGAATCTTAAGCGTTTCTTAAGATAAGTACTTAAATTGTAATTTTCACGCAATACAAACTAGAGATGAACAAAAGCAAGTTAATGTCTTTCAGGACGGTGACGCAAATCCTTTTAAAAGCAGTGAGTCGACGAATCCTTCCGTAAGCCATTCTCGAGACAATTCCTCGTCAGCATTTTTCTCCAGAATAGAAAAAGAGTGCGATTGGCGTAGTTTCATTTAGTTAATGTGTAGGACAGATTAATTCGTAGGAGTTCTTTGTTTGCCACTTGTCCCTAAATAGCTTCTGCTTAGTCAAGCACTAAGATTTTATAGTATAGTAAAGATTAATCAAAAACAATTATTTCAAAGGTGAAAGTACTTAACTTGGCTGCATTTTATAATTATCAATTCTTAACGTGGAAAGAATATTTTTGTGGCTGTAAAGTTTGAAATTAAAATAAAATGAAAATATGTTAATAAAGGAAATTAACGATTATAACTCAACAAATTTTCAAGTACTTAATTTTTACAAGAGTTATCAGTTGTGTTAGATGAATGTTATTTTCCTGTGTGGTTCATGATATTTAAATAATATTCTTCAGATGATCAAATCTAATTTTAAATAAAAATTATACTGGAACCAAAAATTTAAAAATCGCCAATAAAGTAATTTAAATATATATTTAGCCAAGCTAATTGTTAAATAATTTTTGCTAGTTGATAAATAATCCTGCTGTTGCACCAGCATACATTCTTCTACCTAGCCGAGAGTTATAGTCTACCAGTTAGACGAAGAGCGACCGAGAGGGTGTCTTCTTAATTTAGAAGTAGGAATCAAGGACCCTCTAACACTTCTGCCACGCCAAGATGTATTATTTTATACAGAGGGCATTGGGAATAGGATTAATTTAACGTATTCTAGTCGCCTATAACGAAGACGGCATATATTTGATGTAACCGAGATTGGAACTCACTACCTTCTGATTATGAAAACTATGCTTTAATCAACCAGACAATCGCGGTTCACGTCGAACATCTATAGCAATTTAAAACTCACTTTACGCCATAGCTTATTACCTAATTAGATTTCTTGTGCAAAGAGTGGCACATCAAACTGGACATTTAGATTTATTTGTTCGGAGAGATCATATAATGGGTTTTAAGATACTATCGTGGTGACTACAAAGAATTTATTAATAAATACTTTAACGAACAAAATCATTTCTACAGCCAATCATAAAACAAACTAACAAAAATTCATTCAGCTTCTGAAAGCAAAAGGCTTACACATCCCAAATGAAAAATGGCATGGTAGATGATATGAGCTATGTAAAATAGTGAGCAAGAAATTAAAAGAAAACGAATTTATTAAATTAAGAGAATAATGTTCAAATATTTTTGAGAAAAATGTATATTATTTCTAGAGAATATTAAGAATATTTTATTTTTAATAAGATATCCTTTTATCTATTATAAAGGTATTGAAAAATATGCCTTGGAAAAGAGGAAATAAGTCGCTGTCAACATTTATTACTAAGAGTAAATAAGCTTCTTCTTGATTGGCACTTCTGCCTAGAGTGGGCCTTAGGCTGCTGCACATTATCTTTTCAGGCAGCTCCGTCCCTGAATTTAATTTCCTTGTTGGAGATCTTTAAGTTCTTAAGATCATTCAAGATCATTGAGTCACTTTTTTCTTGGTCTATTCCTAGGCCTATTCCACATGGATTTCTAATGCAAGATCTTAACCACTCAATTATCAGGTGATATCACAATGTATCCAAACCATAAAAATGTTCTTTGATGAATCTTACAATATTTTTATGATTTATAAGAGCTTCCATTTCATCCTTAGTTCTAATACACCAACAAATATTATTTAACTGCAATGGACCAAAATATTTTCTAAGTATTTTTCGTTCCAAAATTATTAAGTTATTTATGTCTTTTTCTGTCAAAATCCAAGTCTCGAAGCAATATTAATAAGATAATTGCTACAGAAGCTGACAAATTTTTTTCTATGTAGTTTGTTTTTAGGAACAAATAATGATAAAAATAATTAAGTCATTTTGTTTGAAATTTATTTTACCTCGTTTTAAATTATATTTTATAAGCCATTGAAGATTTTGGTTTAAAACTTTTCAATACCATATTGATATCTTAAGCAATGCAAAAAATGAATTTAGTAAGCAAAAATGTATAAAGTAATCATAAAATCAGTATAATCTGTTGTAAGGAGAGTAAAATATCGCCCTTCGGTAGTGATGGTCAAAAATGTGTGAGACGTAGCGTAGAAGAGCTAATCCTTCAAGCAACTATAAAAAATCCAACAAATGCCACGATATAAGTATATGTCTGTAGAAATGTAGGGTTTATTCAAGTGATTGATGGTATTTTGAATGCAAAAAAATTACAACCACTTCCAACAAGTTTTGTTTATTATTTTTTATTATATTTTTAGTGGTAAAATATATTTTGTGGAAAATAAATCTAAACCTGTGAAAACTCCGATCGGTATTACAGGGCTGCTCTTAAATATACGACTTTCAACAGAAATAATTTGTTTTCACTTTTAAAAATTTTTAATTCATCATGTTCCAAAATGTTACCAATTTTTTTAATTGAAATTATTTTGTAAGCTTTTTTATATTTTACAGTTGGAAATGATTATTTTCATAAATAATAAGTTTGATTTTCAAGAAATAAAATTAAGAGTAAAATAAATTGAAATCCAGTTTTAGTTTTTCGTTTTATGTTAACCTACAAAATATGAATAATTTTTTAGATTGTTATTTTATTTATTTACATATAAATTATATTGTTAAATTGCTAAATTTATTCAACTCTCAGTACTTGTGGGATAAAATATTTGAGATTTTTGTAAATTCATGAGATTTAAATTTGAAAATTACATCGCGATAGCGATATTATTTATTTTTCATTTTAATATTAGAAATTTTGTTTTTTTCTCTTAAATTCTTTTACACATTACAAGGAATTTTTGTAATTTAACAAAAAAATTTTGAATTAATTTAGATAAACCTGTAAGCTTATAAAATGCTAATATTTTTATAGTCGTAAATAAATAAATAAAAGCGCAAAGCCACATTTAAATAAATTTAGCATTAATGTAAGAGATTTATTTTTCCTTTATATCTTCTTTAATTTTAAACTTTGATTAAAAATTAAAATTTCCTTCACAAAGGAGAATCTGAATTTTAAAAATGTAATGAGATATTTCCATGGTTGAAAGTACAATGAAACGGAATTTTTTTTATTCAAATTAGACACCTGAAAATTACCGTGTTAAAAAGTTTAAATGTACATTCTTAGAAATCAAATTAGTGGATTTATTATAATGCACGATAAAGTGTTTTCCTCTCCAGAAGTATAAATCAGAATATATCTTAGAAAATATCTCAATAAATTTAAAATTTCATATAATATAAACTGTCTTTTCTGCGATTTACTGGTTAATTAATCTTATGAGACAAATTTCAAATCATCATAAATATTTTAATTCATTTTTCTGTAAACTTGCAAATGTACCGAGCCATTCCCACTCATTTGCTTTGGACAGATATCACACTATCACCAGACACCACTATTCACGGACCATTAAGATCCGCAAATAAACAGCAATATAAATTCTAGACACCCCCTCAATTGAATCCGGATATTTCCCCAAACCCTTTTCTTATCTTAGGAAGTCCCTTCGCCCCCGCTCTTTCTGAAACACTAGACAAATGCTCACAGTATTACAGTGGCGCCAGCCTAAGGACTGCGTTCATTGGCGAATGATCTAGGCAGGACGCATTATCTTTATATGGAGTTGGCGTGAGTTATTCGAGTTGTAGTATTTGTTGCGCCTTGTACTTTTAATTACTGCCTGCAACGCCAGATGAAGTTGATTCTATTCAGCAGAATTCAATAGAACAATTCACGGCCAGGAGAACCTTTAAACGATCCTTCAGTGAATTAGGAGAATGAAATGATAGTCGTCTCCAAATAAGAGTAACGACTGCGCCTTTATTGAGTGTTGTTGAGTTTTTAAATGAATAAACTTAGACAAATTCAATGGAGTCGAATTTGTATAGTAATCTAATTTTGTGGGAAATGCAAATGAGAGTTTCATTTAAGTGGTATCATAAGTAACTGAAGATTTATAATGTTCAGAAAATTATTTATTCAATCAGAATAAGTCATAAAATATTTAATTTATTAAATATTTCTACGATTTTTCTAAACTTTTTTTTATCAATAATGTTCTATCAGGTTTATTAAAATGAAAAAAAAAATTGAAGCTTTTTAATATAATTTTATGAATTATCTAACTCGTGAAAGATTTTTAGGAATTTAATGTTAAACTTCAAGTACAGACTTTTATTTAAAGCGTTCAAGTAATTATAAATTTTTATCTATTTATATATAGAAAAAAGGGAAACCAAAATTATTCATAATGTTCTGTTTACGTTTTTTCTCTGAGACATTATTTGTTTTTTCCTTTATAAGTAAAATAAATTAAAAATTTAAAGAAAAACCATAATATTCCTACAAATTGTCTATAACCTTTTTTTTAAATAACTAATAAAAATTAAATACGAAGATATTAATGAATTGAAACAAAAGACGATATTCTTAAACATCTTGGTGATTGATTATAAGAAGCATACACTAAATGTTATTTTTTTAGAAAGAACATAAAACTTAAGAAAACTTAAAAAACAGAAAAATTGACAGTTTTATGAACCTACGCTATTCAATAAAACGTATCAAAACAAAATTTAAATTTATCAAACCATTTAAAAATTTTAAAATTAGATAAAATAATAAAATATGGGAATAAGATTTTGAATAGATTAAATTTTGCAAAACCTATTAATTAGTTCAAATTGTTTTAGATTATTAAAAGAATAGTGTAAAGCTTTAGAACATATAGATGAAACATGGATTGTAATATTATTGGAAAATTGAATGAAAATGCTAATTATAAACATTTCATTGTATTAAATTTATAAGCATCAATAATATTACTATGTGAAAGCCATATTTACCTTACATAACTAAATTTATTTATTCACAATGTACACAATGAATGCAAATTGATAAAAAATTGCAAATAGAAATCACTAATCTAATTATTAAAAACCACTTGATATACATTCTTTAATTATAAAAGAAATTTTCAATTTAATTCAGATTTATCTTTTAAACGTATATTATGATAATAAATATATTTTTAAGAATATTATTGGTGAGCATATTGAAAATTTTGTTTCAAAATAAAATACTTTGAGTTATATATAAACAAATAAAACATTTTCATTCATTTGGAAACAAACATAAATTCTTTCGCTTAAGATATCAAAAAATTACTAAAACAAATTTAAGGAAATTTTGAGAAAATATAATATAGAAAAGTCCATGGTGTTTTTAAAACTTTTCTAAATTACTCGCATTTGAATTTATTGGCAGAGAAATATTTTCTTTTCACTGATTTGGTGAAAATATTTTTATTCACACATATCTATTAATACATTCACTATGCACATTATTGTGATACATTAAAATATTTTCCAAAGTTGGCAATAAATAACATTTTCTCGCCAACTTTGGCAAATCACGCCAAGAGGTACCGTACAGTAAATCTGAGCCTATTTAAGTTTGTTATGATTCATTTTCTGATGTTCAAAGTCCCAATATTGGAAAAACGAAGAATGGTTTTGTAAGAAAATGGAAAACAAACTAGCTAGTAAAAAAACATTTGCCTCTATCTTTTAATTTTTATTGATAAAAATATCAAACAATTCTTAAGTTTCAAACCATCCACGAACACGACCTTCTTTTTCTGGTGTTATTGTAGATGTTATGATGGAAAATATTTTCTTGATTATAATATTTTCTGTATAATTCATCATTAACAAGCATGCATAATTGTTTGCTTGACAATTTTATATGCTCTCATTGATGTTAATAAGCAAAATTATGAATAAATTTAATTAATGTAAATTTGGAAACTATAACTTAGACTTTTTAAACTGTTTTGTGTTCACTTTTTGATAAGAACTACCTTCATTGAACTAAAATTATTTTACAAAGCAACTACAGTAAATTTTTAGTACAGTTGCTTTGTTAATGCATATTTTATAATGTATTTTTCAATGAAAATGTTTTTTAGAGCTTAATCAGGGTTTAAAAAAATAGCACTTCATAAATTGTTAAAAGAAATACTTAGCAGAAAACGTTGTTAAGCAAAGTATACTTTTCAGAAAAAATATTCAAAAATACTTTATTATAGAATGACTTACATGCATTGTCTTTTTAATGATAAAGCCTTAAAATATATTATAAAATCAAAATACACAGAACGTTTTTCGAAACGTATTTTTAATTTGATAGCTTTTAGTAAAGAACAACTAAATATTAATTCTCTGGTTGTAAATTATTTAAAATAAATTAATCACTAACTATGAAAATTGCATCAAGAATTTCTCAAGAACATACAATTATTTTTCTACATTGATAAAACATTTAGAAATTTATATTATTTCTCAACGCGAGCTGTTAATTGAATCATCATGAAATAGCTTTTCCTGAAAAAATTCTTTTAAAATTTATTGTTTTAAAAGAATTTATACATTATTTCTTAACAGATTTTTCTTAAATTTCTAAAACTATTAAAATATTGGTAAATTATATTTTAGTATGGCCTGAAATATACAACTTCCGACAGTTATTTAATGTTTCTTTATTACATAATTAACTGGCTTAAACGTTCTCTCTATTACTTGTTTTATAGTTAACTCTTATACAGAAAAAGTACCAAATTACTTCTGAAGATAAAAATATTCATTTAAATTAAACATTTCAATGCATTTCCTAAGCAAATCATTATATTTAATTTATTACTTTGAAAATTTTGTAAAAAGAAATGTAAACGAAAATAAATGTAAAAATTCTTAGTTACATGTATGCTATCTAATCTTTTTCTTGTACTTTTTATTGTTTTAAATGAGAAATTTAAATTGTTATTTATACATATACTTGTGTATCAATCATTATAATTTTCTTTTGAAAAGTCATATCATTAAATAATCAGCAAGTTCTAATAAAACAGTTAAAAACTCGAAATGTTTCTAACTTTTAAAATTATTTTTAGTATTCACTGTTTTTCGGTAAACTGCTTTTTTAACATTATACAAATGAATCCTAGGACATTCATAAAAGATTGGCAGGAAGTACCTACGTTCGAAATATTTTCTCTTAAATAATAATAAAACTTTAAATTGAATAATAATAAAGTTTTCATAGAATAGACATCTCCTTTCTAACAAAAAAATAGCACCACAGAATCATATAAAAGAATTAAGTTTATTAAATATTACATATTAGCAATGCAAAAATTGTTCTAAGTAGTATTTAGATGAAATATCTTGAATTCTTTTAATGAAAAAAAAGATAGAATACTTGAATTTTCTTAACTGTCACCATAAAAAATGGAATAGTTGCTGAATGCACTCTCTTGGATTAAAAGTAATGTGTAATTTCGTCTGAACACAGTATGAATTATATTCTATTCGGAGTTTAGATTATCTGTAATGACTTCTGAGAGTAATTTCTGTTAAACATTTGCCAACAACAGAAATTTGTAGTAGTATAATTTCAGGGCACCTCTGAAAGTTATTCTAGGCTAGGAATATTTATACAACTAATACTTTTCTTAAGATGATCATTCTCTTTTTGTACCATTGTCTTATTTCGCTTCATTTTTCCAAATCTCTTCACGAACCAACAAGAATCTTTGTAAAATCCTTAGGTTTCTTATTACTCTTTATATTTTCTGTAATCGGATATTACTAGCTTTTTTTTCATCTGATTTATTGATGCTATAACAAGATTTAGATACAATGATTTTTCTGACAAACATAACGTACCTTATAAGAAATTCAGTTTACCAACAGATATTGTGTATTATGTCAAACTAGAAAATTGATTTTCCCTTATTGTTTTTCAATTTCCATTATCTACCAGAGAATTTCTCTTACTTTTAAGTCTGAGGTTGAAATTATAGTATAATCATTTATCATTTTTTTTTATTTCTGAAATTTTTTAGTATTATTCACAAGCTACCTTGTCTTCCAAGATAAATTTTGGTTAAGTATAACTGGAAAACTAATACTTTAAAAATTTAACTTCATAATCTATGCACTTTTACATGAAACAAACATATATTATCATCTTTGATTATCAAATTTTTTTAAATACAACTTTTTCTACAATTAATGAGATTTCACATCAAGAAGATGCTTTGATAAAATAGAGGACTATGGTCGTCTGTTCAGGATGATATAGGCCTCAAAATTTTTTCAGGAATCCTAAATATGTAGAATTGGTTTTTTCTACCTGATTGACACCAAATAAAAAAAGAAAAATAACGACAATATTTTGAAATGGTTGACTTTAATGGTGTATAAGAAGACAATAAACCTGATAATAATTTATAAAAATTTTATAAATAAACAGAAATTTAAAAAATATGATACAAAATATTAATGGCTTGAAATTTCATAGTCATAAAATAATGAACTTAGATTTTCCAAAGATTTTCTTAGTTAAAATTCTTACACATATAATACTAATTTACATAATTCTATCTAAAAATGCTTTTTAAATAGAATTATGAAAATTATTAAATTGCAAGCATATATATTTTTCACTTTTCACCAAACTGTTATTTAATAAAGTTTCTCATTTTATCTAGCAACAAATTTATGATCACAAAATTATTGAATTTTTTAAAAAAATTAAGAATTTTTAATAAAAAAAACTATTTAACAAATTTAATAGTAGAATTATAATATATTACAGAAAACAAGATTATCTTATGAAATCTTTATACGAAATGCAAATCAGTAGTTCTCATAACAATGAAAACAATTACATACTTAAATGCTATTCTAACCTTACTGAACTTCATTTTTAATATTCAATTTTTCTAAATAAAAACGTAAAAATCCAAAATGATATCGAATATTACAAAAAAGTTTTGACACATCAAAGGTTATTTGAGAATGCATATAACACAAATTCGAATTATAAATATCGTTCATTAAAAATTATCCATAATACACAAATTTCCTCGCCAAACATCAACCAACTGTATTTGGCGATTAATTGCTCTTAGTGAATTTTTTAAATCAAAAAAATAATCACCAAATTTCCCTATAAAGTTTTAGAACACATTATTTAACAGACTTCAAATATATCGCATATAAAATCAAGAAGAAAATAAAGCTGACGGGGTTATTTCGAAACAACACATTGTGATAACATTGAGAGACCTTAAAATTACATTAAACAAATGATGTGGTTCAAGTTCTTCGTTTAAACTAATCTGTACTAATAGTTACAAAATTCAAATTTTTATTTATTTATTTATTCGATATTATGAATTACGCTGAAGAATCAATTAGTCGTCTAGGAAAAAAGTATATGTAATAAAACAAATTATATATAAATATCTTAATAGAAAGGAGCCAAAATAAATTAATTTTGTCAAACTAAATTAATTTAAACTCTTAATAAAATAATTGTGAATATTATTTCTAGGAAATTTATAAACTCCATCAACTATTAGCAAGTAACAGGTGAATATATAGAAACCTTTAAATCAACTTACTCATTAAAAAACTAACATTTAGAATAATCATATTAGATTATGATTACTGCAAATGATATTAATTATCAGGTATTAATAAGATTTAAATAATATGAAGGTAAATTTTGATAGACTGAACAAAATATTATACTCATGTTATGACTCTAACCGTGCACTTTTCAATTTTGGAGTGAAAACGCTTAAAAGAAGTACCTAGACCATATGATTGGTTGAAGTAGCAAAGGAGGTAAGAACAAATGGGTTGAACCAATGACGGCCCATTTGTACGGGAATTGGTGTACTAGGTGCGGAAGAATTGTCGAGACAAGCTAGAGCTGAATAACAGGTTGTAGTGCCAGGAAAGAACAGATCATGTTTTTAATATTAAATTTTACATAAAAATTAGATTATTGACTATACATTAAACTTCACAATATTTTATTATAAATATTATCTGTATATCAGACAGTATTACAACACTGATTAACTAATTCTTATTTTGGTAAATTTTTATGACAGATGTTTTTCAAAGAAAAATAATATGAAGCCTGTATACAAGTTTGGCTTTATATATGGGTTAAATTTGAATACCAGAAAAAAAATTAATAATTATAAATATTGATTCCATTTATACTTTTTTGAGTATATGGAATATTTATTATTAAGATTAAATCCCAAACTATTAGGTTGGGGAAAAAGAAATCCATTATTTTTACGTGAACTTTTTGTAACATCTTTCAGATTCGCTTTGTAAAAAGGTTTAAAACAGTTTTCATGTAGATTTTTAGGTCTTGTGCGAAGCTACTACTGCTGACATGTTGTCAAATTTGATAATTTTTGATATTTTATAGACATTCTCGACGATGTTGTATCCATGCGAGGTGCAACTCTAATATCAAACATACCCGAACGGAATCGACGAAACAAAAATTGTACGTAACTGGTTGTTACAGTCTTATATAGGACGATAAACACCTTTCACAATTTTAGCCACCTGGTTAGCATTTTCGCCCTTATAAAAGAAAAACTAAAATGTATCGAATTTTCTGTTTGTTGTCTTCTATTTTTAAAACCTTGTACTCCTAACTGAATTAATCAAACAAAAAACCGCATGAGAATATTTTAGTGTCAAATATCACCTTTCCAATGAGCATAAATTTGAAATTGTTTGATTGATACCTCTCGAGATAGCGATCACTACAGACGTCTACTGAAAAAATAATGGATAACTTTTTCCCCAAACTAATATAATAATTTTTGTAACTTTAAATGTAAAATAAAATTTGGAAAAAACATTTCTTTCAATGTATACTGAATTATAAAAATTATTTAATTGGGTATTCAATTAAAGAAATGATTTATTAATTGCTGAAAATTGAGTTAGTTCCCATAATCATTTCAAATTAATACGATGAACAACTAATGTAAAAGTTTTAAAATAATATTAATATGTTGTAAAATTAATTATAAAATAAATGAATAAGTGACCGCAGATCTCAATACTAATTACTACATAATTGAACCCCTAAATTTCAAAATATTCATCCCATTTTGATAAATGTTTTAACACTAAAGATAGTTAAAGAGCAAAGTATCAGACTGAAATTTCAGCTCACTATTAATCGAAAGACTAAATTTTCGCGCTGCCCTGATCCTTTTTATAAGATAAGGCACAATTCCTCGCCATTTCATTTTCGGTATTAAAAACTCTTTCGGTGAAAAAAAAAAAATTGAAATTTATCTTGCCAGAGGTGACAGAAACTGACTTTCCTGTTGTCTAATGCGGCGAAGCGAATGAAGGGCAGCCGAAAATCCCGACTCCTGGAAAAGATCATCGATCATAAAGACGGATCGTTCTGGAAATCGGACGACACACACGAGTTACCTTGTTGCATTATGATCTCATTTCAGAAAGGGCAGACATTTCCACGCGGTTGCGGAGAATTTAGATCTCTGCATCATTTTGAATGTCCATACTTTCAGAACAAAGTATTGACCGCTGTGAAATGTGTTTTAATTCTAATTTCAGCTTAGAAACAAATACAATTCTTTGTCTTAGACTACGAATTCACATAGAAGTTTTAAAAATTAAATGCATATAATAAACTTCTATAAAATAATTGAAATAGATTGTTATAAAAAATGTCTAATTCTATAATCATTCATTTGCTTTTTATGGAAAAGTTTTCTTTATAGTTGACGTTGATAGAGAACATTAAAGTTTTATCAAGAGAGGAGTTGGTATAAGGCAAAATTTTAAAAGAACATTTTTCTAAATCGACAATAGTATAAATAAAAGCGAAATATTTCATGAATTGATTCAATTAGCTGTATGGTTTGATTAAATTTATGAATTGATTAAGTTATGACAAAATTTGATTATATAAGTTTACATAGTTTCATCAAATTTATGTCCAAGATTCAAAGCTGTTTTATTACAACTGTACTAAGTTTGTTTATTTAAAATAAAT